>VYZT01039616.1:168510-185144 GCA_013400735.1 Pomatostomus ruficeps
TAATAATAATAAAAAAGTAAATTAGTGAGGGGGGGGGGGGGGGGGGGGGGGTCAGAGACTTCTAGATCCAGTTTTCCAGAAAGGTTTTGGAGTCTTCAGCCTTGGAAACATTTAAAATCCAGCTCATAATTCTGCATGTTTGTTTTCATGAATTTAAGTAGTGGATATTCAGCAGTTGGAGAAAGTAATTTTCACAGTGGTAGAGCCATAATTCTGTACTTTTTTAATTGCTGAATTCTATGCATTTCAGGAGAGCAAGGTACATAAATATCTCTGAAAGGAAAATTCCCAGGTGCTTAAATTTGAATCTGCCTTTTTCCACTACAGGCCTCCAAATCAGACTAAAATGCCATGTAGTTTTGACTAACAGGAGGAAACAGAGCTGATACAGTAGTATGCAAATGAAGCTGAAGGAATCATAAATAAGTTTCCTAGTTTTAGGTGTATTCCCTCAATGGAGCCGTGTTTATGGAAATGCATCTGTCATTGGAAGTCAAATTTATTCCTACACATTTTACTTTAGGTCTATTTTTAGCAATAGATGCATCTTCCCAGCACTCAGTCAACAATTATAAAAAATAGACCTGCATTTAAGTATTTAAGAACATGTTCTGCCTGGATAATTTTCTCCTATAGTAATTTTTTTCTGAATATAGAAATTATGAGGTGTCTTTAAATATTAAGATTGGGGTTTTTAAGGCATTTGAAATAATTCCAGAATTTTTATTTTATTTTATTTTAAAAACCTGGGGGCTTCCATTGTCTCACTGGAATTACAGATCTAAAATTATGGACACTATTAAATGCTATTTTGTCTGTTTTTCTCTCCCTAGCAGAAACCATATAAATATATGTGTACTTCTGGGTTACAAATAACTGCATTTACTAAGCATGTACAAACACTCAGTCCTGGCTGCATGCCCTGATGAGTTTCTAGTGAATTCTAAAGCAAAACCCTGTGAATATCATTAGAGAGCTGATAAAACATTTAAAAGAATGCTATTCTAGTTTTGTGTAACATAAACCTCTTCCTAGTTATATCTTGAGTGAAGAGGGAAGCAGGTAGAAATGGAATCCCCAAACATATTCCTTGCTTACAAACCTCTCTGCAGAACTAGGTTGAAATATCAAATTTGGCTGCTTTAAAAGGATGTGTCATTCACTGGTACTGTATTCTATAAACAAAGACAACCACAAATTATATTTTAGAGAAATAAAATACACCTAACACAGAGTGTAAAAACAGCAACCTCTAGTCAAAGCTAGAGATGCAGTGTTTGTGCACAACAAAGCCAGTGGATTTTAATGATGCAGTAAAGACAATCTGGTGTATCATTTAGAAATTAATTCTGTCTATGTAGATAATCTAAAGCTAAAACATGAGGTACTTTTTCTTATTTGAAGTGGCATTGGGGTTATAAGCAGTAATTACTTAATGCTAATTTGTTTGTAATAGGCTTGATTTATTTCAACTTTTATAAATTAATTAATGGAGTGTAAATCAATTATATTTTAATTTTCATTCTTAGCTGTAAGTAATATCTCCATTTTCTTGAACTTGGCATTAGCTCAAACAGCTCTCGAAATATTTGCCTCCCACACCCTTCAGAATGTCCCTTCCTTGAGGAAATCCTCTTTCTGAAATTTCCTTTTCTTTTCCTGTTTTCCAAATAATACAAGACCAGACTCAGCATACTGACTGCCAGTGTGTGGGCCAAGACATAGCCAAGGCTTTTCAGTAGCTTACAAGTTCACAAGCACAAATTCTTGTATCAAAACTATTTATGCTGGGTTTAGGGGATTAATCCAAAATCTGAATACCTATTGAAGCTATACAGTAGACTTGGCCTGATTTTCATAGAGGAGCTGACAGAACTTCACATTTTTGGAAAACAGGTTACACATATTTTAAGAAACTATATTTAGACTACTCTTTTTGAAGCCTTGGATGAGATTTTCATTCCAGCTGTGTCAAACTTCAAATTCACTCAATCCTTTGATGAATTTTGGTTTGTAGAGGCCAGTCATAATGGGAAAGTTAGCTTTTCATGTGGAAACAGTAATCTGGCATTTCTCTTGTATTGTGTCTAATTAACTCAACTCATCTTACAAGAAGATCAGGCCAGTAGAACAGAAAAGGTTTTCATTTCCCTTTGAGAGAAGCTGGATTGTAGCTGAATTTTCTTGTACACCTGGAAAGTCATGGCCCTCCTCCCTTTACCCTTTCCCTTCTAAGATCAGTACCATTGCTTCTTTCTTTATGTGATGTTTTGACTCTGGTAGAATTTCCTGTACTTTATTTTCCCTATCTACTGGAAACAGACTCATGATTACTTTATAAGAGTTTGTTTCATCCCACCAGCCTTTAGAGGAAAGTGTTTGCCTACTCTTAGGCTTCTCTCGCTACATCAGAAGAAAGACTTACCTTCTATTTCTTCATCCTTGGCAAAAATTTATGCACATCCTGCAAATTTTTCCACCACTGGGCAAGATCTTACTGTTTATCCCCCCCCCCCCCCCCCAGCTCACGGTGGGCAGTATTATAGCATCAAGCCCATCACTAGTGTTTGGGCATTCAAGAAGAAGAAACTGGGCGGGGCTGTGAGTTTAGACCTTCTTCCCTGGAGGCAGGGCTGTGCAGGGCTTGCAGCCCTGTTTCTTCCTGTCCCACGGAGCTGCCCCCTTCCCTGCAGCTGCTGGACCCCTCAGAGTGGAGAGGTCATGGAGAGCCTCCTTTCATCCCCCTCTCACCACCTCATTGTATCCTTACTTTGGATAGCCACTCCCTCAAATGGGTGTTTTCCCATATGTGAAAACCCAGTTCATTGATTTCCTTTGTTGAAAGAGGGCTGCTATGAACTAGGAAAAACACTGAGCAAGATCTAAATCCTGCTTTCATGTAAAGGGCTTTGTGTGTTCATTTTTCAGCCTGTAAAGCCAATTTTTCCAGTAGTCTCAGAAGCCTCCTGTTAAACAAAGCCACTTCCCTTGTCTCTGCTACGTGAACCTATTCTGTTCCTGCTGTCAGTTCTGTACTCTATAACTGTCTTTCCACAAAAAGAAGATATTTAAGAAATAATTTTATTGGCTTATTGCATTCTCAGCCCTTTATTCTCTAATTCTGGTGCTAATAAACACCAAAATTTGTATTCGTCCTGCCAAACCCTGCATACCTTCAGGCACTGGTGTAGTTTATATGCACATCGCCTCCAAGCCATAGTAAGTAGCCTGCATATTGCCTGTTAGGTGAAGTCTAAATGAGCAGGGTTATTTTTAGAAGCAGAACCATATCCTTTGATTTCTATTGTATTTTTTTTATTGCTGGAATAATTTTTGTTTGTCTTGTGCTCTGCAGCTGCATATCAAGCTGAATGCTTTGGGGATTTGTTATTCTCTGTAACAAAGCCTAATATTCCTTCCTGGTCAGTATGTGACTGCACCTGGATCATCTACTGCATTTCTAATGTCTGTAACAGATATTTCCTGTTTTGGGATTCTTTCCATTGTTCTCTGCTTTGAACTTCACTTGCCTTCTTTAGGCAAGATGTTTAAATGATTGAAGCCTGAGACACCCATTCCTGCACAGTGACCCATTATTTGCTCTTCCTTTACTGTAGGCAATGTACAAATGTGGAGTTTTCCAGGAGCCTTATCTCATATAACGATGTCCTATTTTTAAACACAATCTACATCAGTACAACCGCATTACTTTTTTTGAACAGATGAAGTTAAAATGATGCAAAGCCTTGGTGGATTAATCTAAATTATTTTACAATTATTTCTTCTTGATTTAATTTAATTAATTAACTACACATAAGTGTGATTACAAGTGGTTTGGAGTAATTGCTGTCTCTTCCTAAGTGTTTGTACAGAATCTAAAACAATGAAGATAGTCCTATGAATAGTAATAAATTTAAGGAGGAAGGTTCAATTGTATATTTCAGTGAAATTTTTACGATATATTGTTTATCTTTTCCCTTGACTATAAAGAGTACAAATATATTAATAAAGACAAATAACATATACTGTTACACACAGTGATTTAAAACCCCAAACCGAAAAATTTAGTTTCTTTATTCCCACAGCAAACAAGGGAAAGAGTTTAAATTTCAAAGTACCTGAATGTTTTCTAACTCACTTAACTTAGTAAATAAGAGAACATCGAACATTAGAGTCTTGAAATTCTGTTCAGATGAGCACTTGCTATGCCCTATTAAGAATAAAAAAGAAGGAGAAAGATAAAATGTGCTAGAATAGTTCTGAAGAGAGAAAGTGTTTAGTTAATGAAAAAGTCAGAATTAAAACGGAAGAATATAGCTATATATAGAAGTGATAAGTTGGAACTACAAAGAGAATTGAAGTTTCTCTGGATATAATCACACAAGCTGAATTCTGACAGAGGTATGTGAGATATTAAGAAGATATTATGAATTATGAGTGGTCAGGACTGAAATATTACATTTCTCCAAAAATGGAATTCTCCCTAGTGCAGAGGTAAAAATGCTTTAAGGGCCAGGATCTGAGTCATCCTTTTTTCTTTCCTCTTTCCTCTACCTACACCCCCAGCTGTCAGGGACTTAAGTGGGATTTACTTGTGTGAGAAAAGATAAAAGTAGCAAGACCTAGTATTCTTAAAAATGATCCATCCATCTGACTTTGCCACACTTAATTTATGAAACTTGACATAGTTGGGAAAAATGAAAGAATGGAGTTGTATTCACTCAGGCTAAACATACCTAGTAAAACAAAGTCTGGTAAGAGCTTAGATGATTTGATTTTGATTACCTTTAGTAGTCCAATAGAGAGGAGTGAAATACACAGAAAAATGATTGCACCAAAGACTTTTAAGACAATGTTGTAGCCTGTTCGCAGACTATTAAAAGATAAAAAACAAATATTCCACACTAAATATCTGTACCCATTTAATGACCAATGATTCTTTTAATTTTATTTGACATATTAAGAAAACAAATTCTTCAGGTTGTAGGGGTAGTGGAGGGGGAGGATGAATGAAATTTATTCCATCTATAGATATATTATTCAAAAGCTAAACAGAACCCACAGATAATGAACACTTTTCATATGTCCACTGATGTATATGGCTATTTACTGCTAGAATTAACACTGTCAACCTGTTTCAAGTTTCAAATGCCCCTTCTTATTAAAAGGCAAATTACATTTGCCTCCAGAAAACATAAATGGCTGTAATCAAATGGGTATTGTTGAGAGCATATCACACCAAATGTATGTCTGGTTATGTGTAAATGGTGGTTACTGCCTTCACTGGGGTCAATGAGCTTGTCATGAGCTTTGTGCTGAGCAATGGGCTTTGTGCTCAGCAGTATGCTTAGCCCTGCCTGCCCTGGGGAGCAGAACACACGAGATAATTATGTGGTTTTATTAGGTCATTTTAATTGCATGTAAACACATCACAAATATTTCAAATTTCCCCATGCTTCCACTTAACATGAAGAACATTCTCTCCCCCATTAACAGCTGGGTGACCCACATTTCAGGTAGGCAATCTGAAAATCCAGCTCGGAGTACAGCATTCACATAGTTGTGTCCTGGAGTAATTTATATTTAAAAGGGAGAAAAAATATAGGAGGGCAGAGGTCAGTGAAAATCCAGTAGGATTACAGGCCTTTGCAATTTTGCTGTTCAACCAAATGGTGACTTTCACCGTATGTGTTTTCATTCATGTCTATCCCTTATACTTGGCAGGGCTGCAGACTCAGCCAGACCCTTGTGAGCAGTACACAGAGAGTAGGAAAGATGGAGTATGGACAAGCCAGGCAGCAGTGAGCAACAGATTTGTCTGCACAGATTATCCTTTCTCACTCATGCACATGATTGTCTTAAGTACACATAAATAGAAATTTTTCCCCTCCAGCCTTCTGTCAGACTCTCACTTTCACTGCGACCCAGCTTCTAAGGTACTACATATTTAGTCATGTATTAGAGAGAAAAGGCCCTGTTTATCACATCACAGGATGGGTTTATGGCATAAAATATCATCTGGGGAAGGTGTCCTTGCTAAATCAGATGCTGATTGTGGGTAATGCTAACCCATGAATTCAGGAATTACAAGCACCATTCTGCAGAAAAATAAGATGGGCTGCAGAAAGCAACCCTCAGACATAATATATGACACCTGACATTGCTGTTCCCCTGTGTACTTGTCTAATAGCTGGTGTATTTCTTTGGGCCTAGTGACACGGTTTATTTTGTTACTGTGTGCACACATTTCAGATAGAAAGGGAGCAGGAAGCTCTGGCTTGTGGAGTCTGATCGCACCCCGGCGCACTGAGCGCAGGGGGGAACGTGGATGTGAATGACTGAGTCATGAACCAGCCAGGGCAGGAATCAGATGCTCCGGCTCACTGCAGAGACAAATGCTTCTGACAGCATTTAGCTGGTGCAGACCATCAGTTCTCAGAGACCAGGATTTTCACAACACTAATCCAGCTGTAACATCGGCTAAAGAAATTTTTCCAAGTGCACCTTGAGTACACAGCCCCTGTGACATAACTAACAGCACTGATAGTGTTTACAGGCAAGTTCCAACACTGTAAAGCGTGAAATGTATGTGTCAAGTTTATTATGCTTCCCTTGCCTGGAGCTGATTAGTGCAAATTAATATTTCACACTAATCAGCATGAGCAGTTAGCACACAATTTGGATTTACGGAATTCAGCTGATTGCATTAAAAATGTATTTAGGCTATTTTTGCATTGTGCAAATAGAGCAAAAATATCTGAGCTGTTTCCAGTAAGGTTTTTTTGTAATATTTCTAGTGTTAATACTACCCTTCATATAGCCATATACTGTTGACATGATGGTGGCTTTGTGGATATCCAATACTTATGAAATCTACAATTCATACTGAATGAAAAATTAATGCTTAACATGTTTAATAGACAATGATTAGTCAAATTTGAATTAAAAATATATTTTCAACATACCTTTAAAACATGCAAACAGCTAATAGGCTGTCTGAAATCTGATCCTGAAACTGCTTAAGAAACTCACTTCTCAGGTAAAATAGTTATTTTTAACATTATGAAAATAAAACAGTATTTTCACTTGACTGGATCAAGCAACATGTACATCAGTTTCCTGCTGTGAAGAAGAAATGAGGAAGATCACTTGCCACACTAAAGACTACATGTAAAACCTACCTGTTTACTCAGGCTTTCCCAAAACAGCACACTTAGTCTCACAGAGCCTTTCAAACCCAAATGAAACCTCATACTGATATCCCCATCGGTTTTCAAGAACATATAACTCAGCATAATTTCTGGGAAAGTTACTGTGGAAGTTCTCACTGTCTTCTGTGGGAGCTGGCTCAGTTGAAGCATTTTCAGAACTTAATTTAGGTCATAGCTCTTGTAGTTGTCCAGAAAATCTTTGCTACATTGATTTCAAATACAATTGGATGGCACGGGAACTGTTAGATCAATTTCTAGATACCATATTGGATTTCCAACAAGAAGACATCTGAGTGCTTTGCACTAATTAAAAATACACACACACACACACACACACACACACACACACACACACACACATTTACAAATTAGGAATTAACTTTTGGAAACTAAAGGAAACATATTTTTGGACCAGACTCCCATAATGACTTCAGCAAATTACGCCTGCATGGCAAGAGGATGTATTGATGTATTGTATTGTCTGGACACGTTCTGGGATGTGGTGACTCCATGTTTTACCCAGTGTCAGGCTCCAGAGCTGTTTTCTTCCTTCACTAACATCCATATGAACTTCCTGAGACCGTTGGAACAGCTTAGGATTCACTGTGGTGTAACCAAGAAGACAACCTGAATCTCAGTTGGTGTGGTGACACAGACTGATAGCCCAAAGTTTACTGTGTGACTTCTGAGATTGGTGATGCCTCTGAGACATACTCAGGAAATAAAGATCTCTGAGGTTTGTGTAAGGGCAGTATCTTGACAGGCTGTGGAATGTACTCTGTGTGGTGGTTTTATATCTCATCAGGAAACATTTCTTTTTCTGATTTGGTTTTTGTTTAGGAAAGACTATTCTTAATAACTTGCTGAAGTTGCAAAACCCTCAAGTCAATAAGTGGAGCATTCTATAAAGAACTATTGCAGCTCTCTTTCATGAGAAAAAGAAAAGATTTCTGTATCAGGCTTGTTGGACGCCAATCCAGAATCCTGCAAGGCTCCTCCCCAAATGTGAGTTGTTATTGTATGTTGTGAAATGGCCCTGAGCCATCTGCATCTCATTATGAGGTTTGCTTTGTACCACAAAACCAAAAAAAATATATTTCATTGCATAATCGTTATTCATAATGCACATTCTACCATTATCAGTTATATGAGGCCTCTTCAATTTTCTTATTTGCTGATCCAAATCCACCATTGCTTTTCCCTCTGATTTGCTTAGTAATATGTATAGGAAATTATGCAATTAGGCTTGTCAGCACTTAGAACTTGCAATGTTCTTACATATACTATAATTGCATCCCATTTGTCAACAAATGACAACTTTAATAAGAGAAGTGCTCACATCATATGGAATGTCCACACACTCCTTTAATAAACACTGATTGAAAAATTTACTGCCATAGCAAGATGTTTTAGGACATAAGTGTGAGGAGGAGAAAAGTTCAACCATAACTGAAAACATATGTCCGAAAGAAAGAACCCAGCTCTCCTCACTGTCAAGTCTTATTGCTGGTTTAAATTTAGGCAAGTACAAATAGGGAAGTATGTTAAACCTGGAAACTGGGCTTTATGCATCGCTTGCAAACCCAGTTAGAACTGCTTGAACTGAAGCCATGATAGAGTGCTGTGTATCCTCTGGATCCAAGCAAAATTAATATTTGTGCTTTTTTAGACAGCTGACCCTTATGCAACTCTTATGCTCCTTTGAAACACTCCTATGGTTAATGTGTGTATGCCAGTGGAAAGGAGACAAGATGTCTTTCTGCCATGGGTTCCTCTCTGTGCTTGACGCAGTCAAATATGGATTTCTGTGATGAACTTTTGATTAATTGTTTGGCTGAAGTTTCCTACTTTACGTCTTGACATGCTGAGGCAGATAGAAGCTAAACTGTGGTCAAAATGGCAGTCCTGCAGAACATCATCCTAATCAGACTTCCTATGTAGAAAATCAGAATTCTAGCTTTCAACAGAGAGTAGGAGAGTTACACAGAAAACCCTTCACAGTGTTCTTAGGAATGCAACACCCATCTTCTTTAGGTGCTTTGAAAATCCTAATATAATTTATTAATCTTTAACTTGTTTATTGAATTCTCTGTTAGAGCAGGATAAGAATAATCTACAAATGAAGAATTTGAACTATGACATTCATGTTTCCAAATGGAAGGAAAAGGATAGCAGCAAAGCCAAGCTTTAGTGAGAAGACAATGAATGATTAATTAGTCTCCAATAAACAACAGTATAGTTGATGACCAGTTAATGTGATAATAAAATAAGAATGTATGTACAAAAGGAACTGCCCATCATATTTAACCTTAGTATAGTTAGAGTAAAAAGGTTAAATTGTATTGATTAATCAACTTTACTTATTTATTTTAACAAATGGAGTAGAAGAATCTGAAGCCAAATAAAATTCCATATCTTTCCCCTTGTGCTGGTAGCTCATCTCAAGTTTTGGAGCCCTTGGGGTATCCTTCAGATAGCTATTGGAGAATTTTCTAGTTTTAAACATAAAATAAGATGTCCTTTGGACATTGTAAAAGCTGCAGTCTGCTGTAAAACTCATTCTGTATTTATCCATGCCCATGTAATTGAATAAATAAAAAGAAAACATTGTAGAGCCCTCAGGGTTTCTTTACTGCTGTGGATGCTGGAATACCCAGCTGGTTACTGTGCAAAGAAGCACTGGAATTTTTAAATAAAGTCACTCTGGTCACGGTTGTGCCATGGGTGTTTATCAGGATGGTGGCCCAGGATTAATGTGATCACTCCGAGAGCTAAGAGCGAACTCCGTATCCTGTGTTAATGCATTTGTTCAGGACCTTGGAAGGTCAGGGTGACCAGTACGTGTATTCACTTCTTCTCCAAGTACTTCTGCTGCAAATGCATGAGTTGTGCTCCCAAACGGGAACAAAGATGTCATGTTTGTGTCTAGGCTTCTGAACATCATGAGAAATAATTTAACTGCCGATGTACTTGATAGACAGGTGCTCATTTCGGTGTGTAAAATCTGAATGCAAAAATAGGTAAATATGTGGCAACTTTGGATAGGTAACCTGTTAATGCAGGTAGAAAACAGGATACACATATAGAAAGCTTCAGTCTGAAGGCTTATGAGTGATTTATTGAAGCTTCAGAGCCTGGTGTCTGAAGATTTACACTTTCATGGGCTTTGAGAGGAAAAGAAACAGATCCCTAAACAGAGATGCCAAAAAACACCTCAATTCATCCCATCTATTCATTTATCATAGCAAGCAAGCCTTAAAAAACTTACAGAATACACCCATGCAATACCAAATCTATAACTTATATTTGCCTTTTCCTTCCTTAAAATCAGAAGCTTTGAAGAAACGTCTAAATAAACTTGATATGCTGGGGCACCCAAAATCACTAAAAATTAAAAAAAGAGAAATGACCAAAATGAATCAATTACAAAAAAAGTAATACTCTTGGGAAAAAACAGTCAGATTAGGAATATTTATTTAGAGAAAAAAAAAGTAAAATTTTTAGTAAGTGTGTGGGTCATTTTCAGTCATTGAAATCACCTCTATTTCAAGAAAGCTGGAGAATCTCAGAATGACTTGAGTTGCTTGGAACACTGAAGGTCATTTAGTTTCCACTCCCTGCCATGGGCAGGGACACTTTTAACCAGACCAGGTTGCTCAAAGGCCCATCCAACCTAGCTTTGAACACTTCCAGTGTTGGGACATCCACACTTCTTTGGGAAACCTCTTCCAGTGTTCCACCACACTCACAAGAAAGAATTTCTTCATCAAACCTAATATAAATCTCTCCGCTTTTAGTTTAAAGCCATTACCCTTTGTCTTATCAATACATCTCCTTGAAAAAGAGAAATGTAAGCATAAATAATGTATAGCATCACCTGTACAGTATTTGAAGACATCTGTATTAAAGGAACATATTCTGGAAGCAAGTAATCTGAGTTAATTCATGCTTGAAAAGTATGTTTTAGCTCTCTTATTTGTAGGCAACATGTGGAAATTGATTAAAACCTCTCAGCTGTGCTCTAAAAGGACGGAAATATTTGTAAACTGTGATACTGGAAAATTTCCCTCTTGACTTTTGAACTCTTGGTATAATAGTTTTCTAGTTGGTTACTATGGTGATGGTGCCCAAAGCATCAGAAGCTGCAACATCAAAAAGACTGAGAAACGCAAGATTACCTAAAAGGAATGGATGACCTTTTATAAAGGAAGTATTTATTTTTCATTTTTACATCTATGGTCTCATTGTTGGAGTGTCTCTGTTTTTAGTGTTAATTCTCTCAGCTAAATTCAGCTCCCTATAAGGTAATCCACAGCCAGCAAAGTCACAAGAGAAAAGCTGTTCACCCCATCTACTTTCCCTTGTCTCTTCTGGTGATATGAACCATTTCCCTGAAACACCTCTCTCTGCCTCTCTCCACTAACTACAGTGTGAACTCATATAACCTATTTTAGCCAGCTGAAATGGGTAAATTGAATTGAACATAGGTCAACATTTGCTGTAGGCTTATAGCTATTTTTTTACCAAGAGGCCTGCTGTAGTTAACAACCATAGATTATAAAAATTGCTGTAAATATGATACTGTTACAGCTTACGTAAAATTATGTAGTAACTGCATATATTCACACACATAGTTTTTTCCTGAAGAAATAGATTGCATAATGTAAGTTTATGATCATGTGTGTGCAGTAGTTATCGTTTACTACCCATTACATATTATCACTGCAAAATCGGTTCCAAGAAGTAATTTGAATTACTGGATTTTCTCCTCCTCTCTCTCTATTTTCTTCTCCTATTTTACTTCTATGACAAACCTGTCTTGCTGAAATTCAATAATATTAGTTATGTCTAAGAGGATATATGAAGTAGAAGCATGATCACCTTCCTGTTTATTAGTACACAGTATTTACCTATAATTCAATTTTAAAAAAATAATCAAAATGAGTGGAATATGTACCTATGCAAAGGAAACATTTTTGTGGTAGTAAAACTCTATTTTAAAGGTGTTTTTTTTATACTTGTACTTGTTTATTGTCGTTGTAGTTTAAGCATAAACATTTTTTTTAATAAAAATATTGTGAGAAAGGATGAGGTGAAGATAAAAGTGTACTTGAAATTAATTTCTGCTTTGGTAAGGTAGTTCTGTGCAGTGAGCAGAAGGCATAGACTTACAGCAGTCAGAAAGATATCTAATATATTCAAGGAAGTAAAAGTGAAGGGAAAATGAAAGAGATGTGAAGATATCTGCTTTTTGAAAATAGCTTTAGCATATTGCTATTAGACATATAATGTTCTGACTGCATTGTTCAATGCCCTGAGAACTGCTCCCACTCCTTTTAATCACCACGGTGCTCAGCGTCTCGGCTTGCTGTCCATTGGGAGCCTAACTGCAACCCTTCTAAAATCAGCTGAAGGAGTAAAGGTACAGAACCTGATTAGTGTGGGAGATTTGGTACTTAATTCTGAAAGTATCTGAAACCCCACCGACATCTGAAAACTGTCAGAATATGCCCCTCAAAAAATATAGATCAGGTACAGAATGAATGTTTTCTGATTTTTTTAATAAGAATAACTTCAGACTAGAGAATAAAGATTTTTATATGAAAAAAAGAAATAATTTTCTTGCTTTTGCCAAATGTATGTGATTTTCTTAAATGATGCTTTTATTTGTTTATGTGAAATAAAGCTGTTACATTCAAGTCTATTATACAAATGCAAATATCTTTTTTACACAAGGAAAGTTTCACATTCTGATTCTGTGAGGTGCAGATGTTTCTTATGTTATGGAGGGGATTTATCTGACCAGACCTAGACTTCCACAGGGGAAACATCCATGTCTGAGCTAGTCACATTAGCTTCCTTCTCTGTGACTGAGAAGAAAACAGGTAAATTTATGTCATTATAATTAGTCAGCTCATATCATCGTAGGATCATTAAGGTTGGGAAATACTTCTAAGATCAGGAAGTCCAACATTTGACAGAATGCCACCATGCCCACTAAACCATATAGCAAAGTGCTATATTTGCTCATTTTTTGAACACTTCCAGGGATGGTGACTCAATCACTGTCCTTGAGAGCCAGGTCCACTGCTCAGTTACTCTCTCAGTGAAGAAATTTTTCCCAATATCTGACCTGAATGTCCCCTGGCACAACTTGAGGCCCTTTCCCCTATTGTTAGCTACCTGGGAGGGGAGACTGACCCCCACCTCACACAACCTCCTTTCAGGTAGTTGTGAGAGCAGAGCTGTGGAGAGATGCCTGTATTTACAGATGACTCATGGCCTAAAAGGCTTTCCACTCACCAACTACCGTAAGAGAGATTCCAAAAAGGCTGGTGAAATATTGATACCTAAGGTTAGCTTGGGTGAGTCACATCCTGAGTGAAGAGGCTTGATTTTATGATGTCAAGCAACTTGTGCCTTCATGCTCTATTTCCTAGTCTCTTACTTTCCCTAAACTACTTGCTTCTCTTTTGAACTACTTCTGAAGAGGATGGAAGATGCAATGATTTCATCCTCAGTCATTCTGTTTCAAAACCTTATCCCTTTAGGAAACAGAGCTGTGCAAGACAGAGGTGACTGAAGCAATGAACTACTCATGTTAGACAGCTGCCACAGTTTCCCAATAAACACATTTTAACACACTGAATACTAAGCTAGGTTTGAATAAAGCCTGTCAGAATTTCAGGTATTTCATTCCATTTCAGCAATTCCTCCCACCTTGAGGCAGGAGTTGCCTTGGGAAGCATCTGTCTCTTTCCAGAGTGCAGTTTGAGCTAAGCTTTGGGCCAGCTGAGATGAAGATGCCATCCCCCAACAGAGTTTGTTCTCTCTGTCCCCACCAGGACCCAAACAAAGGCAGTGGATGGGGAAAGGGGGTTTTGCCCCTACTTGAGCCGTGTGGGACATGGGACAAGCAGGCTGCTATGCAGACTCTCCTTGCTTCTAGGCATGAAGGGCCTTGGTGGAATTCCTTGCCCCATACCCAAAATGTCACTTACATCTCTCTGATTTCCTTATTGGAAATGATAAAACGTAGTTGCTCTAAGAAAGAACATGTATGACTATTTTTTCCTCAATTTTGACAATATCTATGGAATTTTTTGGATTACTGATGTGTATAAAACTCATTATTGTTCTATAAGATAGAAGAACTGTATCTTGTAGGAAACTGTTGAAGAAATTAGGTCCAAGATACATTTTAGACCTTCAAACTGCTTAGCAGTAAGTCATAGATGATTCAAGCCTAGGTCTTTTTCACCAATTTTTGGTTAACAAGCTGTTTTTTCAGTCGATTGCCAACTTCTATTTCAGCACTTTTTAGATATGTTCTTCAAATATTATGGTAATACAATAGTCTGGTAAAGACATGTACAATAAAAGTTTAAATATACTTTAAAGGAAGAAATACACATTGCTGGTAAGAAAAATAAGTCTCAAAAGTTATATATGAATCTGGAACTCCAACTTAAAAGAGTAATATGTAATATGAAGCAACATCAGAACCTGATATAGAACAACATGTTATTTTGATTATTAAACGTAGTGAAGATTCTTTAGGATAAGAATTGCTTAGCTGCATAGCAAATACTGTTCAGTTGTGAAAACTGTCATTAGAAAAGAAACATTTTTTTGAAAGAAAAGCAGGGTCTATTCACACAATAGGATTTGTCTCTCTGGCATTTTTGCAGGTGTGGAATTGAATGCCTATAGAAGTCATTGAGAAATGTTCCAGGCAAGAGGGATTTGCAGGGTCAAGATATCTCACTCACCCAATGTTCATTTTCATGCACTCGGTTACCATTTACAACCTGGCCCTAAGCTCATCAGATGAAACTTTTGCTGAAGTGGAGACTCGTGCTCATTTTCAGAGGGTGCAGGATGTGATCCACACAGGTAATAAATGTGTGATTTACAGGCACGAGCTGTAGTGCTCTATAGAAATATCCACGATGAAAAACCATTATGTGTGAGGATATTCCTTTTATTTCAACATGTCTAAAGGAGCACATATGCTGCCTTCTTCATTCTTAGCAGCAAGGTCATTTCCCAAAGGACACAGAACAAAAAAAATTGATCTACAAACATCTCTTAGAGCAGTTACTAAATATCTAGCCTTGAAAATCACTTCTAAAAGTAGAGGATGTATTGTGTTATTGTATTTTCATCTTTCACTACCAGAGTCAATATTTCCACTGCCATCAGTCAAAGAATTGCACTGAGTCCAGCTGTGTACATTCAATCGCATAAAAGACATTCAGGTGTTACTAGGAGATCTATTATCTGCCTTTGAGCCTTTGTCTGAGAAAAAAAAATAGGGGGGGGAAGCATTTTCAGTTAATTAAGGAATTTGATAGTAGAGGATTTAGTGATTTAAATATGTTTCAAATGTATTTTAGGACAGATCAAGAAACAACAAATCTGAGCTGAAAGCACAGGCTGCACATCTGGTAACTGTAGCCACAGCTGGATGAAGGTTGGTTTGGCTGCTGAACTAAGTACAGGCAGGAATTAAACTACGGGGGATGTTGGTAGCGTGAGGAGATTGAATTTGTTGCAGAGCTTAAATGTGATGCAGAAAACAAGTGGAATGAATGTAAAGGAGAATTTAGAAAAATATTTACATACAAAAGTGGGGGTAGCAGTGGAAGGGAAGGAAGCAGACCCCTTCTGAATGGCAGAGGAAAAAGCACATAAAACTAAAGTAGAATTAGCCACTCTGTGCATGTGTACATGTTTGTGGGGGAGGAGTTTGCAATCTTCGAGGGGAAAAAATCTCTGAAATTTCATTGGAAATGTTCCATAACCACAAACACAAATACTTAATTTTTTAATTTAGAGGCAGCAAACATCCAACACCTATAGAGGGAAAAAGGTCTGCTGAGATATGTCTCTTTCTGCTTCATGCTTCCAGTGTTCTGTGTAGCAATGGATTCTGCCTTGTAATCTGTCTGAATAACATTTCTTTTGTTGGTCCTTTATCCTCAAAAAGTAGTAAAGACCCTTCTCTAGAGGCAAGAAAATTCAGGGGTTTTTGACAATTTTAACAACTAAATATTTGCGGGTTTACCTACCTTTGTTAGTCTGGGGTATTTTGGAAAAAAAATCAAAATATTTTCCACAAAGGGGAAAAAATGAAACAAAACATTGCTATTATTCCAAAACTTCTAACATTAGGCACAGCAACAAGACAAAGATACCTTTTCCAGCAAATCACCTGGGTTTGTGAGCACTGACCCTGACCCCAGCTATACGAGTTGATGCAACTGTGTGGAGAATTTATCTTTTTCCAAGGGAGCTATGGGTGACGCTTCTGCTATCTCTTCTGCTTTTACGACAGTCTCATGGAATTTCAGCTTTTTGCTTATTGACCTAGCAACTTCCCTTCCCTTCCCTTCCCTTCCCTTCCCTTCCCTTCCCTTC
>VYZT01039616.1:193678-248026 GCA_013400735.1 Pomatostomus ruficeps
AAAAGGAAAAATTCTGTATCTCTTCATTTTAACCTGGATTTCCTTGGAATATTGAGCCAGCAGTCAAGCCAGAGTCCTGACACACTGTGGCTGCTAGAAGGAGCCTGATGTTAACTCTATATATGTGTCTTGGTCATGCTGAATTAGTGCAAAAGCCAGAGAAGCAAAAGCCATTGCTACTCCATTTCTAATGGGCAGAGCAAACAGCACTGCACATCTCCTTCACCCTCTCTGCAGGCGACAGCAATGCGGGCAGCATGTCAAAGGGCTTAAAATATTTGCATGCATTTCCTATTTCTACCTTGAAAGTGAACCAAGGACACTTTTCAGAATTTCAATGAAAATTTTCAATGGAGAGAATGCAGATGGGGCAAGTGAGTTTTTAGCACTTAGGCTTTTACCTGCAGTCTAGACAGATTAGATGCAAGCAAGGTTTAGACATGGAACTGGAGCAGTGAACATACAGCCAGACAGTGCTTGTGCTCCTCTGCTTAAAACACCTGCTTGAAAGAGATGGCAAATCCCCCAAAGCCACAATTCCTGTTTCCCCCAGTCTGGAGTCAGTGGCAGCACAGGCAGCTGTCTGCAACCCCTGCCTGTTCTTTGGGTCATGCCCTGCCCTTTCACTCTATGTCAGTGGAAAAATACCAACCTTAATTCGATCCCAGTTCCTCATCCGTGAGTTGGTAAAATTCAGATTTGCATGAAAAGGTACAGATTCACAAGAATTGGGGACCATGGGTTTGTTCCTGGTGCTACCGCCAAGCTTCTTTCAGCACTATTGTTGAGTACATCTCACACCTGCCTTCTCAATAACTATGTTCATATTCCAAAAGGCCAGGCCCTGGCCTTTCAAAGTCTTAAAAAACCAGTAGTCATTATTTTGAATTTGCAGGCTCATAGTGTCATGTTGAGCATGGTTTATAGACATATTTCTGACAGAATCTGGGCTTTCTTTTACCATCAAATGACCCCAAAACCTTGATGTTTGTTCCTTCAGCCTGTTAGCAGGAATATGCCAGTTCTCCCAGGTCCTGCCAGTCTTCATGCACAAGCAGATCAGTGGAATTCTGAGTTGCTTGTACAAGCTGTGCTGCTCTTGCAGAGAGTGACAGTATTCCACACAGTTGTTCTGGTGACTGCACTTAGATTATTCCATAAATTCATACAATGTATTAGTAGATGCAGTTTCAAATAAAAGGTAAAACACTATTATGGAACTTTGAAGGTGATGTTCATGTTACACCACAGCGTATCAAATTGATAACAGCTTTGGAAAGAGTTAAAAAATTTGCCAGGGGAACTCATTCAAATGCCCTTCATTACATCAGCTGGGAAATATTTCTGCTTTGCAAACACAGCAGCAGAAACATGAGCCATTCTGTTCCCTGAAACAAAGCTATTTCCCATTCACACCATTCACAGCCACCCGCGACACACACGGATGTCCCCGCCAGACAATGGGCACCTTGTCCTTCCCTGCAGGGCACCTGTGGGGCACCTGTGGGGCCAGGTGGCTGCTTCCCTGCAGCACAGGGGGGCTGGGGCACCCCTGCAGAGTCTTCAAACCACTGTCACACCACACATTTCTGCTCCTGGTGGAACTAAATCCCACTGAGTCGTAAATATTGACTCAGCAGTGTAGTTGCTGCTTTCATTTTTCCACTGCACAATGCCATGGGAGATTATTAGGCTTAGCAGCTGATTTTTACTTGTAGAATGGATCAATGATCATTGATAACAGAGTCACTTTTTTATATGCTTATTTTAGTCAACAAACTGTTGTAGCATGGCAGCCATGATTATTCAGCTGTGCTGTAAATTGAATTTCCTTCCTCACACAAATACAAGAGCATTTTCTTTGCTTTTTTTTACTCCTTGGGTTACAATTATTAGACATACAAAATAACTCACATATTTACCAACACTAGAAAGAGACAGAAAGGAAAGGGGTGTTTCCATTAAAAATGTTTCTCTCTTCTTTGTGTTATTCTTAACCTTTACCTCAAATGTAGTTTTCCTCAGGAGTCCCAGCTAAGGCAGGAGTTCCATTATGGTGCTTCTGGTTATAAGGACTGCATAAAAGAAAGTGGCTTTCACTCCACCTTGCTGGAGTTTCCCTTCTGATAGACAAACATTTTTGAACAGTATTGTCTCTCTCATCACAGAGAATAAGTTAATTTGTTGTAGTAGCTTTGTGCCTACTTTAAAAAACTCGTTTCTTGATTGGAGCATCTTGCAATAGTAACATGTTAGACTAATAATATAAAAAATTCTATCTAAGAAGACAATGTGAAAGGAATAAAAGTAAGCTTTCCCTTTAGAAAGTAGTTCTTTGAGGATGTAAAGAGTGTTTACACATAGCCAGTGAAGCGTATCTAAGCAAAACCTGTGTGTTTACCACAGTGATCATAACTGGTCAGAATTTATTTTTCTGCAGAAAATATATACAAAAGCAAAAAATTGTTATCAAAAAGTGAAAAAGAAATATTTTCGTTGTAAGACAAAGGACTAACTTTTGCATGAAGCATTTGGACTTTGCTTTTTGATGCAGAATATTTTTCTTATTACAGTAGATATTTTCTGCCTAAAAAATCTAAACACTCTTTAGCAGAAAAAAGTTCCACTGGTAGTCGCAAAGGATACTTCAGCTTTACTCCTCAAACAGTAGACCATGAAATAATTGCAGCATTTATTTCATGACTAATTTCCAGTAGGTTAATATATCAATGAAAATGTCATCAATAATTCACAAATGCTATAATAACAAAAATGCACTGAGTAAAGGGCTGGCTATTTATTACTTACATTCTCAGTGTTGGTTATTACAGTTAAATGATGTAACCATTAGATGCAATAACTATTCAGACACAAACATAGGTTATTTATCATAAGTCAGTATAGGAAAACTAAATGCAAAGATGTAGCCATCGGTGTCAAGAGGGTTGTTTAATAATATTCACTACAAACAAAACCACAGCCCCTGCCTAAAGAGCTTCTTTTTTAATGACAAAGAGCCCCAAACATTAGATGGTAAAGGAATCCTATGTAAGTAAATGGATCAAGTGATATGTAGATGAAGATAGCGTATATGCAGTTATAAACTCTTTTCTAATTGTTTATAGTCAGCCAGTTAAGCCATTAACATGCTGTGTTTACTGCTGTCTGCCTCAGTTTTCCCCTTTCTCATAAAAATGATTTAAGGACTCATCTGATAAAGCCAAAAGAGACAGCTCTGCACTGCATTTCTTTCATCCCACTTAAACCCTTTTGAGATGTACACATAAAATGAGCTGCATGAAGACTTTTAATATCAGGAAAGGAAATTCTACTCTTACTGTTTTTATGCCTCATGTTTTATATTGTGGTGCTTCTGAGCAGCTATGTTGGATTTACTCTGGTGATGCGAAAGTGGGCGCCAGCCCACTGTGTGCTGCTTGTAGATGACTGCTGGGGTTCCAAAGTATGGCAGGGTAACACCTGGACAGCTGCTGGTAGGAGGTTTCCCTGTGGTTTCTCTGCCTACCAACCACAGAGACCAGAGGATTCCTGCTGTGCTGGGATTTCACCAGCATAGCCCATAGTTCCAACCAAAGGTCAAAAGAAAAACATTATACGCAGCAAATAACTGATTTATTTTTATGCATCCAAATGTGGAAAATACATGAGGAATCTGGGCTTAGCTTTGAGGAGGGATAGTAGCATCATTGTTGCAGCACCATGTCTGCAATTCTTTCTCACTCACAAAATGAGTCAAAATCTGTCTTAATTTACTCTCAGCTTGTCCTTGTATGACCAGGTGTTTCTGGAAGCTGAATATTTCTCACATGTGCTTACCAAAGAGGAAGAACTAATTTTATTGCTTGAGTCTGAAAAGTACCCAACTTTGACTTCCAGTTTTTGTTAAAACACAGTTATCTCCTGACCCCTTGTCCTTCAGAGGAAATGTTGGAGGACTGTGTTGTCAAGGGGATTGCTAATGTGCTTCTCTGCTCCATTAGCTCGTCTCCTCCTTTATTTTCCATATTCAGTGTGTGCAATATGTGTGCTTGCTTTTCACCCAGCCTCCTTTGGCACTGCCCCAGCCTGTGTCCCTCATGGCTCTATGATGCCACATGCTGTGCTGGGATCTGCTAAACACAATTAGAGCAGCTCCAAACCTAGCAGGGTCTGGAAACACTCCTGGGATGAGAGGATAGCCCAGGTACAGAGGGACCTCAGCTGGTCTCCAGTACAATCCACTGCTCAAGGCAGGGTCTGCCAGGAGATCAGACCAGATTATTCAGCACCTTGAAAACACTCAGGGATGAAGACTGAGCTGCATCTCTGGACAACCTGCCTCTGCTTAACTGCCTCTCCTACTTTTATCAGGAATTTGTGCCAGAAGGGTGACATCCAAAGTCTTCCCACAGAGATGTTATGAATAACTCTATTTTGTAGGCTCAGAGATCGACCAAGAGTACCAGCCAATCTATAACGTACCTATCTTTACAATATCTGTATTTTAATCTCAAAATGACACTCCAATTATTCCTTCTTTGATGCTGTGAGCAAGTAATCCATCAAATGCAAGATGGCTTGCTTCATGGATGTTTGCAGGAAAAAAAGGAATGGCCAGCTTCAGCAACAAGTGGAAAAACAAACTGATGTGTAGAATAGTGCAGTCATTTTCAGTGAATAAATTAGGCAAATTTTAAGAGAGAAAATTGATAAGTAACAGTGAAACTTTTGCCTTGTTCAGTTTTTTGTTTTGCTGGTATGGAAAAAACCCAAGAATTTTGTATTTGGGTTATTGAAATGTCCTAGGAGTAGCCAAGGTACTGTTATTGAAGACGGAAATGGCATCTTACTCTTTTATTCTCGTCTGTAAGCATTTGTTTTTTTCTTTCTTTTTTTTTTTTTTTTTCACAGTCCCACCTCCCTCTTCTCAGTCTCTGGATTTTTGGGCCTTGGAAATTAGGAAGGAGAAGAGAAACAGATGAAAACATGTTTGAGCTGAATAAAGATAAATCCTGAAACACAAAAAATTCTCAAATTTTTTTCCTCCTAGAAATGGTACTCTATTACAAGTCTCAGCAACAGCAAGAGCCTCAAAGACCTATTTTTGAGTTTTGATAAACCCAGCCAATTCTTCCTGTTTGGTTTGTTCTTTGCACTGAAAATATGGCACCCTAACAAAGGGCCAGAGAAGGACCTGTCCACTGTATATTTCTGAATGGTTATCTCTAATATCACCTGCTCATTGAGGATGCTTTAAGATTACTTTTTAATGCTATTAATGACTTTTGAGATTATTGAATGAAAAATGTTGAAAAAAAATCAACAGGTACTGCAGAGCCATGATGCTGGCAGGTGAAACAGAGTCCGCCCTTTAAAGAGTACGAAGCCCCAGACTATGTGTGTATAGATAATTAACTGTCCTGCTATTTCTTTTCATCTCTTATATGTTAGGATCATTTTATCTCAAGTTATTTCTCTTGAGATATACGCTGTCATTTCAGCACTATATGCCTAAACAAATTAGACAAAATTGTTGATGTAAATCCCAAAGAGCAGCAATGCAACTTCATCATAGCAATTATGTGTTTTATGACTTTTTTTTAATATAAAACAGACAGTTGAGCCTCAACTTAAGTTCAAAAGACAGTCAAGTGCATATGAGAAAGAAATCTGAGGGAAAGTGTTGTTGAAACAAGAATTGCATTTGGTCATGTTAAAACTAAACCAAATTATCTGGATCAGACCACCCTACTGTAGTGATTGTTTCTACCCCTGAAGACACTTTGTAAATCACATCTACTGACTCCACTACACAAAGTGAGGAGGTAGGAGCCAAAAATCCACTTCTTATTTGGGTTCCAAAACCCCCAAAGTGATTTAAAGGGAAATAAGCATCCTCCCCTTACAAGACACACCTCTCCCTCATGTGCCAAATTAAGTTTCATTTTAGAGTCTTTAAATATCAACACTAGCAATTTAATTTTTGAAATGTTTCCTTAATTCTGGTGGTGCCTGCTGTGTTGTTGTTACTAATGATTGATCAGATTTTCACTGATAAAAAAACCTTGAGGGATTTGTAAGATGCTCTAAAATTCACTCTGAGTAGAAATCCAATGAGTAAGAGCTCAGTGAGAGAGTGGTAGAGAATAAAGGTGACAGGGACAAAGTTATGGGCAAAGAGTAGGAGAAGGATATGAATGAATCAAAATTAAATGGAGCAGTGGTGAGAAAAATGAAATCAGAAAATCCCAAATTACTTGAAGAATATTTTGCATGCCTCTTTTGTTATCCAAACTCAGTATATTTTTACCATCATATTTCTCCTCATCTTTAGTGTTTGAAGATTGCACATCAGAATTATCTTTTAAATATATTAAAGGATAAGAGAGTTTGCAGGCGAGGCATAATAAACTCACGAAGAACCTAGGCTAATAGTATGATATTTGTGATTTATTCTCAAGTAGATCTGTGTCTTTTTTTGCGTGTACATGGAATCAGTAGAGTTAAAAAGGAAAGCTAGAAGCACAGGTGACAAGCCACACTGTCCAACAGGTAATCTCAGGTGAATAATCCCATATTCTGCAATGAAACTGATCATAGAATCACAGAATGGTTTGGTTTGGAAGAGGCTTAAAGATCATCTGGTTTCAACCCCCTGCCACAGGCAGGGACACCTTTCACCAAACCATGTTGCTCTGAGCCCCATCCAACCTGACCTTGGAGAGCTTCCATAAGGAAATATATACAAGAAATCTTAGCACTGAGACCAAATCACTGAAAGAAAGAACTGTGGAAAAGAATCTTTCTTAATACAGTGATTTTCCACACTGGTGACAGCCCTTGGTACACCCATTTCTTCCAAGATTTATTTTTTCCCTTTGCTGGTCCTCCCATGTGTAGGCCATGGTTCTCAGTCTGGTCAGCAGAGACATCATCCTCTGTTCATTCCATTTTGCCAGAATGGGAAATGCTTCATAGGCATTAAACATTATTCAGTATAGAATCTGAAACAGTTTGTCTCTGAAAAATGTTAAGATAAAGATCTCTCAAAAGAGATATCTAGAGAGAACAATTGGAGTAGATAAAGTGAAGAATTAAGTTTTTATGTAAAAAAACTCAAGTGGGAACTATATAATTAAACTAGGCAAACAATCCTGACTGTGTTCTGTAATCATGTCAGCCAACAACTATATGATTATGGCATTTCAGTGACTGTGGAAACACATTTTACAGATTTTAAAAACATCTTAATTTGGTTTTCTGCATTTTTTCCGTATAATATCAAAGAATTTTGTGCTTGTGAGCCTTGAAATATCAGGTTATTCACTGATCACTCAGATTATATCTAACTTTTGGTTCTTGTACAGCACATATTTTCCCCTGAAGGTCAAGTGCATGTGAGAAGCAAGCTTCTCACTGGACTTGAATCTTGATCGGCTTTATCATGTCACTCAATTGCTTGAGTTCATTAAATCTACAATTATGAACATTCAGTTCATCATGCCCATAAAATACACTGATAATCAGAGCAGATCCAAAGTAAGGTCGAGCATGAATTGCTACCCAGGGTGGCTGAATGATGTCCACTGTAAAAAGAATTGTCTTTATTCTCTGGAAGCCAAATAAATAACAGTAAGAGTTCTCTGTGAGGTGTGTGAACATTTACCTCGGCTACTTTTTTTTAACCACAAAAAAGGAACAGGGAGTAAGTTCATTTATTCAGAGAACATTGGCTGGATTTTGGCTCACTGGCCTTTCAACAGCCATGATGCAGATGTTAACATCACAGCCAGTGACCTAAATCTCTCTTAATAGTCAAAGGAGAGAAATAGATGTCTCAGGGATGTGATTCACCTGAGCTATTTCAGACAGATATTTACCTAGGAGATGAATTGCACCCAGGACTGCACTGAGTGTATTGACTGGATCTTTGCAGACTATAAAGATCATGGTCTGATCAGTTCAGAACTGTACATTTCATCAAATGAGTCCTATTTAGCGTCAAAGTGCTAAAGGCTGGAACAGGGTCAGGAGTCCAGGTTCCATGGGCACAGTTTGGATACTTCCCTTCAGAATGAGAAGTTCCTTTACAGGCACATCTCCCACTAAACCAAACTGACCCCTTGAAATATCTGCCATCCCCCAAACCACTGTCAAAGAATAGCTCTCAGAAATGTTAGTCTTTTAAAATGCTTGAGACAGCTGTGTTGAGATTGTAGTTTTAAACGATGGTAAATAAGAAAGGTAATTTTCACACAGTAACATTTCAGCAGCTTTCAGTTGCTGCAATAGCTTGTCCAACATCTCCAGGAAATTTCAGAAAACTTCTGCCTGTCTGTCTGTGAAATATCATGCATTAGTTCTAGAAATAGAGTTAAACTTCACTACTAACTGCATTTGATCAAAAAATATCTTTTCTAATCATAAAAGCTATATTGTTATAAAAATGAAAATTCTTCAGAAGAAAATCACCAGAACTCTTAAAATATGGAAATAACGTGTTTTTATCCTTTGCCATAAATTAAAATGCACAGTTCTTTAGCACACCCTAAAAAAACCAAACCAACAAAAAAACCAGCTGTAGCTGCCATGATCCTGACATCCCTATGAAAAGAACTATTCTTTTGTTTGTTTGTTTGTTTGTTTGATATGAAAACCATGAGGGCCTTGTGAGAACTCAGCAGGCACTTCAGTTTTCTAATATGGCACAGCAGGAGGGACATACAGAGGGAACGCAAGCAGAAGTAATAACCAGGAGCCATATGAATAATGGGAACACGAACCATTGGCATGTAGGGAAACGAGGACCTGAGCATCCACTCTCTTGACCTTATATTGCACTGTAAGGCACCCAGTCAGTTTTACTGTCACCCTTTTCCTGCAGCTGGTAAGGACTTCTGGAGTTCCAATGGTGTTGGATGAGGATCTCAGTAGTTAGTGTAATTTCCATCTCTTTGGACAATTTAATCTTTTATTATCTGTCCTCTTTTTACATCTGTGTAATGAAGTAAATACATAATATTGAGGTAAAATTGAAAGATTTTCCTTTGTACAGGAAAACCAGATTGAAAATATGCTTTTTTTTCTTTGTTTATATCAAAAAGTGACTGCTATTGTGGTATAAAGTCTTTGTTGAATGCATGCAATGAAAAATGGAATTATCTTTGGGTGTAAAGGTTTGATTGCCGTGGTTATGGGGGTAGCCCCATGAGCCATGATTCCTACTCACAGCAGAATAGTCTCTGATTAATTTTCAATTTTGTACACCTAATTTTCTTAACTCAGACACCAATACAGGGGCCTTAGATGTGCATGAATTCATATGGGCACTATTTGGGTTTTTGTCATTTTGCAGAAGATGGAACAGCCAGAACAGATACCAAAAAAGTGTATTTTCAGTAGAGGCTGGTAGATGAATACAATACACCAGGGAGGATAATCTATTTCACCAAAATATGATCAGTTTGTATTAGATTTATATTAACATTGTAAATTTGTATTAATAAAACATTTACTTTTGGGTTGCGGGTTTGTGCATTTTTCATACCATTTTAAATTGACGGTAATGAATTGCTGGCAAAGTGGCACCAGACAAGATTCTACATACTGAGGGGCATTTAATCATATCAACTTCCCACTGATGTTAATTGGGATATTCTAATGAGCAATGAACACGCAGGCGAAGAATCAGTCACACAGAGATATGACTTTGAAATCCTTATAAATCCTCTATACACTCATGATCAATAATTTTGAGTCCAAAGCCATCCAAAATAAAAGAGGATGATAATTTATTGTGAAACTATTGCATGAGAAGATTTGCTAAATAGATTTCCTTATTAAACCATTAACAAAACTTCATCATTCTTCATTATGTCTTTAGGGTCCACAAGTCCAAACAAAGCCCACAGGGTTCAATAATGTACTCTCCTTGATCATTATCATACAAAACAACCTTTTACTATTACTAAGTAGATTTACAGGAAAAGCTGGTAGAAACCGTGGTAAAATATTTAATTCAGAACATCTTGATTCTGAATTTGTTATCTTGGTGGTTTTCCTTCTACTTGACATAAATCAGGAGTTTGATAAAACAGATTATAGTATCATATAATATTTTATAACATTGTTAAAAAAACTCGAAAGTATATAGTCTAGATATGAATAAATTTATAATGGAGATAAGACATAGATTTTTATTCACTGAATAAGAAAATTTCTAGAACAGCCTCACAACAGACCTAAGAGAAAAAATAATAATTCTAATACAGTTAAATCCACTTATAAAGGTATTAATTAGACCTACACTAGTGAAGAAACATGCTTGAGTGTGGGAACTCCATTGTCTATGCTCTAAAAGTCATCTAAAAGGGACCTTCTGGCAATTTCCCTAATATTTCCCAGGACAATCAGTAAGCTTGCATCAACTGGGGACCATTCCTAAGGCACAGTCTAGTTTGGAGAGTAAGAAAAAGCAGGAAATAAGCATGAGTGATTCATTGTCAGGTGGTGTCAGCAACAAAGAACTGTTCTGGTCATATTTTATTTACCATTATGAATATAATTGTATAAGTAGAACTGGACTTGATGACACAGAATGTCCTTTTCAGTCCTACATTCATATTATCTTTATTTAATTATTATTCTCTTTCTTCTTTTTATTAAACACACAAAACCCTAAATTGTGTTATTTAAAGTACGGGGAAACACAAGGGCAGAGAATGCTGTAACATGAATGTCTCCATAGAGACTATTTTATTAGACTGATAATTTAAGGTAGCTCAAGAAAATTCAAGACTTTCTTAGAAAGGAAACATCTTGAGTTACAACAAGGACATCACTGCATGTTTCCCAACTGTGCAAATACTGTACTCTGTAACACACACTATACCTGCAGTATGGATTCCTGTCTAAGCCTTCTTTTGGCTTCCTCTTTTGAGAAATTATAGGCATTTGGTTGCCTTTTGCCCTTAAAGTCACAACAACGATTTCAGAGCTGTTCCAGCTCAGAGTGTCCTTTTTCCTCGTCCCCAGGACAAAATTCCGTGAGAAGTATTTTTCTTGAAACTTTGTTTTGGGTTCAAATAAATATTATTTGAAACAATATTTAATTATTTTATAATGCGTGTAACTACATTTCACTTGTAAATAATGTAAACTAGTAAAGTATTATAGAAAATTAGTCAAAGGAGTTAAAGAAATGTCCTGAATAAAAGTGGAAATCAAATCAGTTTTACCTTTTGAAAGTGTAGATCTCTCACTATCATCAGAATCTATCCATATGTATCATTCAAAAGGGCAATTCCAGTGAACATTCATATTCATCTATTTCAAAATAATTTCTGCTATAAAAACAGTACTGCTGGAGTTTCCCTAATTGTTTTTAATTCACAGTAATGGTGTCAGTTGAATTTAATAAGAATGAATGTTGATGCCAGTCACACTGTCATACACTGGAAGCAGTGTTGTGAAAGTTAATGGGATTGCATTGGCAGGAAACTTTCAGAAACATAAGCACAGCCAAGACACAAAATTAGTAATTCTTATATGTGGAGGAATAGCAAGAAAAACAAAGCTATGTCAGTTCTAAATAAAAGAGAACTGATATATTTAAAAATGCAACAAAGGTACCTTGGTAGTGTATGCTGCCCTAATTCTATCAGCATTCTATTATTTAATAACTTCAGGTAAAATGTGGGTAACCAGGTTACCTCCTGCAACAGGTTTGCTGCCTAGGAAAAATGATTTCTTTTTCTGTGTAAACATATACCAGTCAAATGAAACTCAGATATACACCTAATTTATATGGTATCATCACAACGTACGGCATATTAACCAAAGACTGATATTTTTGTCCCTTATTTCATTGTAAAATAACTGTGAGAGAAGGATAATGTGCATGTGAATAAGCACCAGCACAAACACACACAAACGCCTGAAGCCCAGGCACATGATAAATATCAGAAGCTTCATGTTATTTCACAGATATTTCTCAATATTAATGACATTACATAAGATATTCACAAATACCATAGTGACTAGGAACAATAAAAATACATAAGCAAGTAGATAAATTATTTTATATTTAATTTCTGCTATAAATTAATATTTTACTTCCTTTTTTTTTATCACCTGCAGTACATTGGCCAGAAATTTCAGCTGTGGTCCCCATTTTTTCTCCTGAGTAATTGCTTATAGTTAATTTAAAACCTAGTAATGTGTGTAAGCAGTTCAAATTATTTCTTCCCATGTTCATTACCTTGTATTTGTCATCAGAGAATTCCATCTGCTGTTGCAATGCCCGTTCATCTAAACAGCACTAATGGCATTGGAAAGCCAGTTACTTTTGAAGCAGTGTAAAATAAACTGTGAAGTAGATGTCAAAAGCTATTTCACCTGTTTTACATTCCAATCCTTGCTTTGCTTTACTTGCTTTGCCTCACTCACTCTGCTATGGAGCAGAATCAATAACAGTATTCATGATGGGACACAGACATTCAGCTCATAAGCTTTCAAGATATTAGCTTTTTTCACTTGTGAAGAGTGGATGGGGAGAAAATGCAATAGTTGGCAAATGTGCTTTTCTTCCTTCTCCAACAACATCTCACTTGTATTTATTGCAGTTTGTGCAGGTATTAAAGACATTTACTTTAAGGTAAATTTGCCAGATTTGACGGTTTGCAAAATGTAAAGGACAGCTTTTACAACTGTAGGAAAACTATTTTTCCTTCTTTTTTTCTCCATTACTGGTTTTTAGGCATTGAAACTTTGCCTTGGCTGTGTGTTATGCTGCAGTTACAAGATAACAAACATTTTAGCAATTAGTATTATTCAGACTAGTCAATATTTGTTGGGCTACATAGTTACAGGGCCACCCCTGCCTCGTTACTGAGGCCAGTTTGCTGTAAGAGTCAGCTCAAATCATGTCCTGTGTTCCTTGGTTTCATCCCCTGCCCCAGGTGTAACACCAGAAAATAGAAGGGGCACAAGGTCCTGCTCTATTGCTAATTCTGTCTACTGGCCAACCCCATCTTATTGCTACAATAAATAAAGGGTTTTGATTAACTGGGTTGGCTGTGGGTGAGGTTATTGGGCCAGATTACGGTAAAAAGGGGTTAAGATGAACCTGGAGAGTGAACAAAACTTATAATAGATCATGAAGTTTAAATCCACAGAGTGAAAATTACCATTCCTCAAAATGTACAAAAAGTTATCATGGACTGCACTCTGATTTTCAGGTGAGTGAGGTCGGGACAGTATAGGAGTCTTTTTAAGGTGATGTAGAATAGCTCAAACCGGAATACTTTCAAATGATAGATTTCTGTCTGTTTATTTGTTTGCTTTACAAGGCTTTTTACTATTTCATAGGGTTTGGGTTGCTCATTAAATCTAAGTGTAGCTGTTGGCAGATATTCATTACTTTGTTCTTTTCCTTCTTCTGACATTTAAAGGATAACAATATAATGCAGTGCTCCATTGCATCCAAGGAAAAGATAAAAAGCTGTTTAAAAGTTAGACTATATTGGAAAAATGAAAACTAAAAATATATTTATATAGATATAACACCATTCTACAACAATATCACTGAGACTTAGATGATATTTCTCTTCATCTCCTCTTCCCCTTCATTGCTTTCTTTGCTGTTTCCAGAATACAAATGTCCCTGACAGTCTATAAGGGTAAGAGTTATGTGTAGTCATTTAAAACTTAGGTGTCCAACTGTCCACAGAAGGTCCCTTGCATCAACATGGGCTTTCAATAAGATTCTTTTAACAACAGATTTTATTGTACACCAGAGTTATCATTTACCTTGGTTATTAATAGAATAAGGAAGAGGAAGCAAGGACAGGTAAGAAATATATAGACAGCAGATGATATGTAGCAGTGTCAAGTAACTCAGTAGTTCAAATAAGGAAGATGCAAAGTCCTCTTCACATGTTGTTATCAATCCCTTATGAATTGGTTTATTACTTTATTAAAATTCTAAAGCCTGGTTTAATACTCCAGCTCTTTTGCACTTTAGTATAGTTTGTTTTAGGCACTACTCCACTTCAAATAGCAGGTTGGAAGCTGCCCTTCCTGCATGTGCATCCTTTTCACATGATACCCGTTCCATGACTGAAACAAGCCAGAACCCATAAAGCTATTTTTTTCCTCTTTTATTAATTAACCAGTTTCAGTCACACTTGCAGTCAGTAACTCCTCTGCTCAGGGACAGGAAACCACATGGGCAACTTAACAGTGTACCAGGTGACGTTTGCATATTTCTCTTCACCACATTAGATCCCAAAGGACAAAGAAGACTTCCTGACTTTAAGACTGTGACTTTATCAGAGGTCTCCTGGCCCACATTCCTCAGAAACCTTTGGAAAGAAGATATTCCAAGCGTATTCACAGTGAAAAACAGCTCTGATTACTGAGCTGGAGCTTGGCTGGGAGCACCATGAGATTGTTGCAGTGGTGGACTCATTGGTTCCTGTGGTCTCCCTGGAATGGGCAATCAGGGAATTGGAGTATTGAGTAGCCGTTAACCAGAATAGCCTTGTTGCAGGTCATATTTTATAGCTATAGCAGAAAGCTGCACTTGAATCACTTATTACTTGCATGCAGCTAAAGAGACGCCAGTTAGTCAGTTGCTGTGGTGGATCTCATTCTAGTCTCTACCTTAAAATATATCCATACTTATTTCCACTTCCTGTTGCACCAGCAAGTTGAATAATTATTCTTTATTTGCATATCACCTTTAAAAAACAAGATAGAAAGCTTCTTTATTTCCTGTACATAATAAAGTAGGTTAGGCTTTATTAGTTTTCTTGAAGATGTTTTTCACCTCTGATCAAATGGCACAAACAGACCGTAAGTACAAGATTCAGATGGAACTTCCTTATTCTTACGTATGCATAGCCAGAACAGAAAACCAGTAGTTCAGGTGAAGTCTCACAAAGTCTTTTAAAATTAGAATTAACATTTTTCTTTCTGTAATCATAAAAGAGAAGAGTTCCCCCACCCTAAAGATACCTTAAAAGCTTCCTAGTGCCATCCTAGAGACAATTCTGCAGTTGCCTTTTTCATAGCTATGTTGTATTTCACAGCCACATCTCGTCATTAACCTGTCTTCCTCTTTCTCATTTACATTCAGCATTTAGGAAGTAACATAAAATCCTGCCAAGTGCATGACCCTGCATTTTGCATGAGACTTCATCTTCCATCTTCAAGGCTGTCTGGAATGTTCTGCATATATAGTCTTGTTCCCCCTGGTACTGAAACTGCTCCCAGCTTTACGACACTATTGACTTTCCTCAGGATGCTTTTAATATCTATGGGAAATAATTAATGAAACCAAAATTTGATCCTTGAGGAACTCAGCCTCCACTCTCCAACTTTATGCTTCCCTTTTCAACAGTCCCCGGTGCCATTTCCTTTTTCCTGATTTCCCCACCTATCTTATAATTCTCCTTTAAATTGTATACTCTTCAGATCAGTTAATAGTTTTCTATGTGACACAACTGAATCACTGACAAAAGTTTGAGTAGAAGAGAACTGTTTCATTCATTGGGTAAAGAAGCAATTAGGAGTTTTTGTTTGGTTGGGGTTTGATTTTTTGTAGTTTCTTTGGTTTTGAGGTTTTTCTTCTTTTTTAAAAATCAGAAAAAGCATGTCATGATCTACTATTGGCAAGCTCTTTTGGGATTATATTTTCTATTGTCTTTAATATTATGCTTAACAATTCATATATTTAAAATATAAGTCTAACATATGTAGAGCATCAGAGTTTTAATAAAAGTCTTTGTGAAGGAATTAATGAATTCCATGTAAACAACAGAGTTGCAAGGAACTTGCTCACTCTGTTAATTACAGAGAGGAAATTCCCTCTTGACAAAGAGAAGAGGTAGATAAAGTATAGCTCCTTCTTGTAATATGTTACATCATTCTTTAAAACACGGTGCTTGCTTTTGCTGTCTTTAAGTGACCAAAGTCCGGACATAGGGAAGTCTATTTCCCTTTGTGGTCTCAATTTAATCAATAGTGTACCGTATGGACCCCATGGTTGGCAAGGTAGCCTAAGATATATTAGAAGGAACATTATTTCTAGACTTTTAAAAAGAAATCTTTCATGGGGAGTTTTATCCTCAGCACTGAATGTCAGATCACTAAGAATCATTTTGCTCTCTGGTTTTTGAGTACAGCCCAATGTTGAAAGAGAAAGAAACTGAATCTTGTCCAACTTTTTAACGTAATTATTCTATCATAAAATATGAACATACACTCTACATTGTTGCTAGAGCTGGACTTTATATCATGATTTAAGGAAAAAGAAAACACCATTACCTTTAGAGGTGAAAAGATTTTCTACTGGTCAGGTGTAATATATTGTTATTTGTCAGTATTTTATCTGAGACATTCAGCAATACTTCAGGAAAAATTACCAATATTAAAGTTCCCAATAAAAGACTAAACTTCAACTCTACAACTTTAGCATAAAGCTCAACTATAAAAGGGTCAGATACAACACTGGAAACAACAGCTACTGCACTGAAGAAGGATTGGACTGAAACAGGAAAATTTCATTTTGATGCTGTCACTTCTCTGCTAAGCTCCTTTAGGGAAATTATAATAACTCAGTTGTTTTTCGTTAAGTTCACTCTGTCACTCAATGATATTGGCATAAGTCATGACATCTCTTAAAAAAAGCAACTTAAAAACAAACCACGAAAAACATGTGAAGCAAAGAAGCTAATCACTTACAAGTATTCAATTTTTTTTCCAGAATTATTCATCTAAAAGCACTCAGTACAGCAATAATAAAGTATATTCAGATTGCAATCTGGTAAAGTGGTAATGGGTGCTTCCATAATTTGGATGAACTCACCTGTTCAGTCTGAGATAGCTATTTAATCAACCCAAATTTCTTTCAGAGACTTATGACTAACCCAATCAAGACCAAAATGATCAAATGTGCAATACTGAAATTACTTCAGGTGCACAGTAATAAATCATACAGAATTCAACAATAAAAGTACTAAAGGAGAGAAGCATTTCAGTAATGCAGGAGGCACAGTTCATGTTATTACACTACTTAATGTTAATGTGCTTTAATAGCTCTAATGGCTCAGCATAAACCACATACTGTGTTAGTGCTGCATCTGTAGGATGGTGCCATTTGTTCTAACCTCAAATTTGTATTAAACAGGGCTATTAGGATAAAAGTATAGGCTGAATGTGTTCACGCTAGGAGTTTTTAAATTTTTGACATGTTATGTGAGAGGTAGATTTATGACTAATTAGCACATTTGGTATCATTAGAAGAAATAAAGAACAACAGCTTACAGAAAATTTAATCTGTGATGAATTAAGTTTTTTCTATTCTACCCTTTTGATAGTAATGAGAGATATGACTATGCTACTTACCATATTATATATTTAGGTTGCTAAATTCTATCAGCTCCATCAACTCTACCTTCTACAAATAGAGAACAGCATAGAATTGCAACCATCTTGCAAACGGAGGGAAAGCAACTGAGCAACTCAATGAGTAATATAGACTGGAGGATTTTGCTCAAGAATAGTTTATATATAAACAAGACTTGAGCATTAGAAACAGGTATATATACACAAAGGACGGGATTGTATTTTCAAGATACTTTAGTGAAGTTTCTTTGGATTTATACCAGAAGGATACATTCAAAGAACTAAAAGGAGAGTCAGATGTTCAATCTTTTCTGACACCTTCCCCCACTAAGACAGTATTTAATTGCCTAAACAGAAGAAATGACTCTGCCAACATTAGTCAGATAGGAAACAAGGATTTCAATCTATCTCTTCATTTCCTTTCACATCTGCAAAATGGGTCAATGGGAATAAGGAGTTAAGCACTGTGAAAAATAAAGATGGCCTTTTTGATGTGTCTCTGAGCAGTAGCCATTAACTTAAAAATTACTCTAATTGTACACTATTATAGTAGGAATGTATCTTAAGTTCTTTCTCATCAGTGAACTGAGAGGTTAAATTATGTTGTCAAAGGCAATGCACTGCCATATTCTCTCCTATTAGCTGATTTACCAAATAGAACTCAAAACTAACATAGGTCACATATGCTATTGGTATGGTTTGTCTTTTTGTGGTTTTACCTGACAGTTTAGAACTCTGAGCCAGTTTTTCTTATTTTTAATATTCATGACAGTAAAGATTGTTACCATGTGATGGGTTTACCATGCCTGGATACCAGACACCCATCACGCCACTCTCTCACTCCCTTCTCAGCAGGATGGGGGTAAGACATAGGAAAGATGGAGAAAAGCTTATGGGTCTAGATAAATGCAGTTTAATAAAGCAAAATTAAAGGCTGTGAGTGGAAGCAAAGGAAACAAAAGACTTTTTTTCTCTACTTCCCATCAGCAGGCAATATCCAGCCACTTTCAGGAAGCAGGGCTTCGGTACAGGCAGCGGTTTCACCAGAAGACAAATGTAATAACAAATACTCCCTGGGCCTCCTCCTTTCTCATTTATTGCTGGAGATGTCATGTGGGTGGGAGTATCAGTGGGGTCGGCTGGGGTCATCTGTCCTGGCTATGTCCCCTCCTAAGATCTTGCCCAGCCCGAGCCCTCTGGTGAGCAGGGATGCTGGAGATGCAGACTTGGTGCTGTGCAAGCCCTGCTCAGCACTGCCAGCTCCCTGGGATGTTATCAACACCTCTCTGGCTGCCCACACCAAGCACTGGGAGGGTCAGATCCAATACACACCATTTTCATGCTGTGTTCTACTCTTTGCTTCAAATCTTATAAACATAAAAATTATATATAATTTATATATATAATTTATATATAAAGCTAAGTTTCAGGAAAAAATATAAAAAATTACAAGAAATTATATATAATAAAAATGATAATATAAAGTTCAGTTTCAGAGGTACAAATTGTAGTACCATTGCATAGGACTATATATTGGATTTTTTTCCAAGATATGACTCCTCAAAATAAACACACACACATACACACAAAGAGTACTTCTGCATGCTGCATTACTGCACAGTGGAGTGTGTTGCTACACAGATTATTATCAAGGAGAACAGGGTAATGTGTTCAAAAATGAACTGCACAATTTAGTGTTGAACATCCATTAGTGGATATCTAAATAAGAACGTAGATAAAGTCTTTGGGTCAGGAAGGCATTTAGCTGCTGATTCCCAGGAATTGCAAGAGTGCAGGAAAAGAGGATTACCCAGTGCTCACCTTGCTCTCAAATTCATTTTTAAGCCTCTGTAATAGGCCATTTAGTACAGGAAAAAATTCTCATGATGCACTTCCAATCCTTCAATTGCAAATCTATCTACTTAAGCCTGCTCTTCCTTGTTCACCTCTCTCTCCCCCACATGCTTAATGTTTTGGGAGCCTTGAAAACAAACACTGCACTTTTTGACATCAAAGCAAAAATCAACACAGGCTTTGATGAGAACAGTACTGTCAAAATGTAAATATATAAAGAGCATGTACTAATCTGAGGTTCTTGAAAATGAAAGAACCTGCATTATTTTAATTAAAATAATGTAGGCCCTTACTGACATTCTTGCTCAATATATAATTCCTTCTCCAAAACTTTTAGCTATGTCAACTTCAAAACAAGCAAGGCAAGAGAAAGAATAAATATTTGCAAAATATCCATGAAGATTAAAAGTTCCCATTTTATTGAAATTTTTGGTCAATGAAACTGTTTTTTAACAAGAGAAACAAATAACATATAAATTACAATGCATTTAGAACTTATGTGTAATAAGATTGGTCTGTAAACCACATCCTATATAAAATTGTTGCATAAGAAACAACTGATGGATAACAACTAAAAATACTTATTGATTCATGCTCTATAGCAATGGTATAAGTAGCAGTCTGTATTTAAGACTTGGAATGAAATCTTCTATTACAATAGCTTGAGAAAATACCCCACTTTTCCCATAAATTTCTATTTATTTTGTAGGAGTAAGTACAGCAGGTTAATGTATCAAGATTTAAAGAATGTATGTCAGGTGACCAGATAACCTATTTATTGAATCATAAAATCCAACAGAAAAAAACCATTTATGAACAGACTTCCTCGTGACTTCATGTTCACCCTTTGGGACGCAACTGGAAGCATACAACACACAAAATATGGCACTTCTATTTTTGACTAGCAAGAAATCCAAAAGGTAAAAGCACAGACATAAACCACATTTGAAAACTTGGCTTGAGTTTTGCTCTGGAAGGATAAAGACCTCTGTCACTGGAACTGCTATTTATTTTGGAAACAGTCTGTTCGTACCTAATTAAAACCAGAACACAAGTAGATTACACACTATATAGCAATCATATGCAAATCAACGACTTCAGCACCAAGTTCCCATGCACTCTGAGCTGCAAGTTTTTGTCTTGAGCCATTTAGAACTATTGGAGGAAGTCCAATAAAGAAAAAAGCCCCATTTCCCTGCCACAAGACATGCAATGGTTTGTTTAATGAAAACTAACCCAAACTCTGCCCGGGTTGCCACAGTTGTGTTTCTTTGGCTATTGATTACATGATCACCTGTCTAAAACAAGACTTTAAAATCCCAGGGAGGGGATGAATAATTAGAGACAAGGAGGCTGAAGGCAGGGTTGCTCAAAGCTCAGATTACAGACTGGATCAGCAGTGAAGAGGAGAAGCTGCAGTCATGCAACATCTTTCCTATTTCCAACAGCCCCCACTCTTCCCAACGCATGCACATTTTTTCTGGTGTTTTTGGAGGCAGCTGCAGCACTGTATTACAGTTTCAAGCCATGAAGTATCTTGGCATGCCTGATCGGCCTAAGAGAATTAGAGCAAAATATTATTTCAGTTGAGTGGATTTTGATAAAAAGCATGTAGGTATCAATGAAATTTCCCAAGTAAGCTGTTCTTGCCTAGAGGCCTTAGGGTTGATAACATGATGCTTGGCTTCTCTTCACAGATTTGCCACTGACCTGTTTTGTGACCCTTTTTAGTGCCTCCTTTCTTTTCCTCCCACCCAGATGTCTGCTTAAATTGTGCATGTGTCAAGGGAGAAATTATCCCTTTCCATGCATTTTTGCCAATCAAACATTGGTTTTGGTTGCCAGTTCTTTTATGCTTCTAGGAAAGGAAACTCTAACTCCCTTGCCCCCAAAATCCCAACACTACCACCAAAAGGACCAGAAGGTGCAATAGAGAAGATGGGTTATACTGGAACAATTTTTGAAATGTTTTAATATTGATTTTATTTGCATCTTCATTTAACAAATATTGGGATGGGAAATGATCTTAAAAGGTTTTTTTGACTGTAATACACTTTAGCACATTATTCTGTTCTCTGATCAATCACTTCAATGTATTAATAAAATCATGCTGAAAATGTCTTCACTGGCATATTTTTTATGTCTTCATCTCATCAGGAAGAGAAAGCCCTTGTCACTGGAGAAGTCCTGACAAGGCTTGTCATCTTTTTTCTTGTCTTTCTTTTCAGTGTCAGTGGATTCCATTGCAGATACTGATAATTTAATAGCATGTCTTTCATACTGGGATACATCAGATATTGTCTAGTGCTTCTGTTCTGAGACAAAAAGAAATCCCTGAAGGATAACATACAGTTACTATGATTTCATATTATATATAAGTGTAGGATAAAATTAAAGAGCTATCTAACTGGTATAGCTTTCTTTGTTATTTTTTCCCCTTCTTTTTTTCATTTAATACTTGACCAAAGGAAAAATAGGCATGATCCAAGGAGAAAAGAATCTTAGAACTTGAAACTCTTTGTGAAATGTCCCAAGTCACTAAAGTGATATACATCTTTCTGTTAGCTTGGATCACTCTCCACTAACATCCATGCATCCATCCATTACAATCATAACTTACGGTAAACAATTCCATGCTAAAAAATTAAGAGATAGTTTAAACACCAGGAGACCTTATTTTCTGCAGCTTCTAGATTATTATCTGTGGTATGCCATGAAACATAGGTAGATGGGTTTTTAATGCAATCTTTTATGTTTTATGGTTGTTCCCGTTATATGTTAATAACTAATTGCTTTGAAATTCCATAAAATAAGACCTGGCAAAGGGTTACAATGCTTCCTTAGTAACATTCTCCAATTATTTGCTGCATAGCTCTATCTTCTTTTACTTTTGTTGATTTTTTTCTTTAAACTAAACAATCCTTCTTTTCATTCTTCCTTGTATATCGAATAAACTGGCACTTGAACTTTTAAGACAGACTACAAATAAAATGAATGCAGTATTCCAGATGTGAAAGTCTTATTGATTTAACCTGACATTAAAAGAATTTACTTCTATCCTGAACTTTAATCAACCTCACAATTCCTTTTTAAAGCAAAATTCTTGTTGAGGAAATAATTTCATTAAACTCCCTACAGTTCAACTATGCCTTTGTATTGAATAATTATGGAACAAACACAGTGCCCATCTACTAGATTTTTTAAGCATTTATGTACTCCTTTAAAATACTCTTTGGTTTAATTTTTTTTTTGTTCAGCTGCTGCCACTCCTGTAATATATGGCACTGAGACAAAATGAGACAGCAGGCCTTCATCAGGATAAGTTTCTATTGTAAAAGCATGGCTTTTGGTACCTATAGGTTTACCATACTTCAAGTGTATGGTTTAACAAGAGATGTATGTGGAAGATTTTTCTATTGCACTGTTTCAGAAGTAAGTGATAAAAAATATACTGTGATCTTTTCTTTGAGGAGGTCTGCTTCTCCTGACAGCCTGAAAAGACTGCCTTTGGTGAGAGAATGGATTTTCATGTAGGAATCTGACCACGCCTATCAGAGGAAAAATCTGCCCAGACCTGGACAAGCTGAAAGAATATGCAAACCAGCAGGTTACAGGGGGCTGTCACATGTGATAGCACAGCTGTGCTGTTGATTGACAGAGCCGAGGGCACCACTGGCCTCCCCGTCCCTGCCCAGTTCCTTGGGAACAGCCCACCTGCCATGCCCCAGGACCTGTGTCAGTCCCCCCGGAGTGTCAGATCCTGCTGATGGTCTCCAGCCCCTCTGCCCACCCCAGCCTGGGTCTTTTCCATGTGCAGGGAGGTGTCCAGTGCCAGGGCGGGGGCTGTCCCCATTGCCCCTTGGCCACACTGCTCCTGCCTGGGGGTGGGTGTGCCAAGTGGTCCCCAGCTCCCTGGCCATCATCCTGCAAGGTTCCCTGACATTGGTAACTGAGGTCACAGGGAAACTTGAAAGTCACAGTGGTGGCCAGACTAGGATGTGATGAGGAGTCTGTGGGTTCAATAAAACAGGAATACCTGAAATCAGACTCCCACTGGAGCTGGTAATGCAGAGAGGCAGATATGTCTGAGGCCCCGCTGGGTCTATTCCTTCCACACACTTCTAATCTGCACATCTCAGAAACTTCTGCTTCTAAAAATGATACAGGAAGAAGACCTTTAATTAAGGTAAACCTGTCTAGATTGTGATCTGAAAGTGTTGCCAGATGAACTCAAGCAAAACAGATCAAGACTTCTTAATTATTTACCCAGAGGGCAATTAGTAAATATTTACCATTTAAAGTCTAATTAAAATAGAAACAAGAGTACAGTCAAGTTAAGCACCCTGTCTTGGAGGTCATTCCAGCGCTTTTTTGGTAAAAGACATTTGTGGGAAAGACTTGCAGATAAACAGATCTGAATGCTGACTGTAGCAGACCTTTTTTTATTACAGCACGTAAATAATTTAACTCTAATCTCTTAAATTGGCCTTGATCAGACTTCTGTTTTTTTCCAGGAAAAAAATGGCATGTTACAGTACCTCAGGACAATTTGAGTTTGTTTTGGTTTTTTTTAAACACAGAGATTGTAGAAAGGAATGCTGGCATGCTCATCTAATGTGCCAGTTGCAGTGAGGGTAATGGGTACCTCTGAACATGGGTAAAATGCCGAGAATGGTTTTCTAAGACCCCTAAAAAGTCTTCAGATATGTGTTGTAAGAAGATATATTAGTTTTAAGTAGGGCGTTCTAGAGGTGGGCTTGAGTCAAAACCTTCTGGAGCAATTCCAAACATATCATAGAATATCCTAAGCTGGAAGGGACCCACAAAGTAAATCAAAGTCCAACTCCTGGCCCTGCACAGGGCAGCTCCACCAGGTGCCTGAGAGAATTGTTCAAACACGTCTTGAATTCTGCCAGACTTGGTGCTGTGATCACTTTCCTGGGGAGCCTGTTCCAATGCCCCTTGTGGAAACAGAATCAAAACCTGAGCTCCCACTACAAGGACATTAGGAATATAAACATCTTGCATGCATACACGTGCAACCGAAATCCAAATCCTAAAAACTCTGTACATTGGAGAAGTAATTTGCACAAATCCTTTATAAGATCTCTCAGCCTCATGGACCACATTACTGGTTCTACAATTGAATATCAGTATGTCTGAAGAGATTTATGCCTGGAGAAGTTTTATATGTATTTTATAAAATGGGGTTTTTTGTGATATGTGTTTACTTGTAGACAGCTAGAGAAGAAGTCGGACCAATATATTGATTTCTGTAGTTTCTGTCCACTGTATTTGACCTTAGGGATGTGATTTTGCATTTAAATGTGATAATAAATCTGAATGGAGCAATGGGAAAGTTGAGGTCCTCCCCCATAAAAAACACTTGCTGAAACAGAATAGAAATTTGAAAATTCTACTTCAGTGAGAACTAAAGAAAAGTAATCCTTTGCTCACCTGGATAAATATCTTTGAAGTTCTGCTTTGCTCTTCATACCACAGCAGTAATATTCTGGTTTGCCATAACTTGCCTTTCTGCTGACTATAAAACTGTTTCATAAATTTAGGAGAGATTTAAGAGGAAATTTAGAACGAAAATCCCATTTGCCAGCTCACGACTTGCAAAATCAAAATCTGTGGATTGTCCCAATTACTAAATACAGTAGAAAGGAAACTGGAAAGAAGCTGGTGACTGAAAGGAACAAATTGAGTGACCCCAGGAATGTGTTAAATTGTTAGCACAGAGGCTCCTGAGCCCTTGGGGCAAGTTCTTGTATTAGTGTATATGTAGATCCCATGAATAATGGTTAAAAAAATATCATCTCGACCATCTAATTGTTTCACAAACCCTGCTCCATCTTTTGGTTCTATGGGCTAAGTAAGTAACAGGTAAACATGGCCCAAAGGAAAGCAGTGCAGACAGCTGCCCTGTCACATTCCCCCCTCCTTCTTCTTTCTTGGAGAGATTCACAGACTCTGCAGAGAATAGGTTGGGACATGGAGTTCCATGTGGCTTTGTTTCTCACTTGGAATGCAGTGTTCCATGATACAGCAAGCACAGGTGCCATTTCAGTACAGCAGCACTTTAACAATAGCCCATTTCCATATATTTCGAGAAGGGGAGAAACTATTGTTTATTAGAAGAATTCTAAGTAATTGGCAGCCGTCACAAATTCTCCAGCTGGCCAAGTGCTAATGTGTTATTAGCTGAATCTCTGAACATTTTGAGATCATTATAAATAGGCATAGGGCAAGTTGTTTTTGTTTATAATGGAAATATTAAAATTAGCATACATATATAAGTATATAAATACACACAGGCACACGTATATCCCAGTAAACATTCACTGCATTTGATTACAGAGCTTCTTTTGTTGGAGTGTGTTCTGAGCTATGTAATTGAGGATTTCAGAGGGGAATTTATGTGAGACTGATAAAGGATTTGACATGCTGTGACTCTGACTTTAATATGTGAACCAAGCCATTAATGGGGTTCCCTATGCAAAAGGAGGAACTCTCAATATTGCATTGTGGTTTTGTTCTAGAAGCTTGAAAAAAGTTGGATTGTGGTCTTTGGTGGCCAGCTAACAAGAGTCTATTCATAAAGGCTATAAAAGGAGCAAAGTTACAGCTCTGATGGAACTGTTAGGGCTACAAGGGAGAGAAGCAAAATTAGGCTCTCATTTAGAATAAGTTCTTTTAAGGCTGATTTCCTTAAAATGGAGTTTGAAGAGAAGGTTGAACCAATCACAATGTGATAGAACTTGTTTGGCCTGAAAAGAATCACTCTACTTAGATAAGGTGAATGCTTGTAGTGCTATTATCTAAGCTTAAAAAATGGGAAGCAAAAAACTGATTTCTAGCTTTAAAAGAGGGAGGCAACAGATTTCTTTATCAAGTTAATTTACTGCTTGTTATGCCAGCATATTAAAAATTAGTATCATAATTCCAGTATGTTCCTTCCAAGAAATTGTTAGTAAATTAAATTATGGAATTGAATATCACTATTCAGTTCTTCCTCTTGGGACCTACATAAGGCTGGAAAGCTTATTCAGATCAGGAGAGAATTTAAAATATTTTCACCATTCTTGCATTTCATGTGTAACTTCACTGTAAATATTAAATCATTTATCTGAGTTTAATCAAGCTTGCAGCTGCAAATTATAAAGGAACACTCTTCCACTGCACACACTTTTAGCCTTCCAAACTGTTCTCCTCGCAGACTGGGACTGTGACAGTCCCAGTCAATTTTGCTCCTGTCTATTCAAAATATTCTACTGCCTTTGATATTTTTGAGATCTAGTAACCCACGTTTATAGGGCAGCAAGCTCTTTCACTTCAGGTTGGCCTCTATAAAATCAGTTGTTTTTTTATAAAATGTGTATTGGTCCTATTCAAAATTTAAATAGTGGAACTGTGACCTCCAAATTGTAATATAGCAGTAAGAGATGTCTCACTTAACCTCAGCTTACACTGTAACATAAATCTTACTTTGTTAATTGTCTGAACTCTCTCAGTGGTCAAAGGACAAAAATTTTCAGTGTAGTCTATTCTAGTTGTTTCAGGTACCTGTCTTAAACTGGGAAGCAAAATCACTAGGTCTTTATCCATTTACTAAAGAAAAAACTCTCTGACTGGACACACACCTGATCTGTGTCCTGATATACATACCCAAAGATATGTAAAGGCAGCTGAAGATATGTGAGGTTATTTTAACATGTGTCCCACACAGTGCAAACCCTACAAAAAATTTAAAACACTAGATTGATCTTCGTTAAGATATCTTGGTTTGCTTTAGTCTTAATCATAGTAATTTTATCTAAATGAAGAGTTTCTTGTGGAAACACCCTTACGTGTATAGCTTAGATGTCATGCAGGCCCTAAAATCCAACATTACAACATCATCATTCAGGTGTTTGGATACCAGCTGGAATTTTCAGCCCTGAGTAACACACAAAATATTCTCATCATCTAAATTAGGTGACTAATTCAGGAAGAATTACGAAGACAAAGGTAAGGGATTAAACTCCTTTTATAGTCAGTGGGGAGAGAAAAAGGACTCTTTTGTCAAACTCTGCTTCCTTTTGTATGGAGTAATGAAATAATTATTGGACTGAGGGAGAACCTTAATAGCTTAGAAACTGGAGAGACACGTCTCCTGCAAGCAGTTTTACATTTTAAATAAAATAGAACCTTTTCAATAACAGTGGAAGTGCTTACCTGAAAACACTTAACCTTGGCATTACAAAGCAATGTGCTCTTTAGAGTCAGTCCTGCAAATCAGAGAACAAACTGGAGATCCAGCATCATCTGGCTAATCAGAGATACCAGTGATTCCATCTCTGGGAGTCAAGAAAAATTCTCTAACCATTAACTGGCTGTGCAGAACGAGAGGTATCTCCCTTCACCACCAGCAAAGAGGAAGAATGTTCAGAATTTTGTTATCAGAGAAGGATTGTAAATTTTCCTAAGGCTTGGGATAAGTGCCAATACATGCAGAGACTGCATAAACAAGGGCTCTGCTTGGCAAAGTGCAAAACAACTGGGGACCATTCCTGAAACTAGTAAGTGTATAATTTCAAGCAGTTTTGTGATTTTTAAATTTTAGGTCCATATAGTGAAAGTTTTATGCCTAAATAAAAATGTATTTATTTCAGTAGTTCCACAGTAAACAAAGGCTGCATTCAACACAAGGGATGAGTCACTGCTTTCAGGGAACACCCCTCTCGTGGCTTTCCCACATTGCTAAGTACACAAAGAAACTCCCCTTCCAAATATTTCCCACCACCTGGGAAGGTTAAAACATCCTCATAGTAAAGGGAAGAGAAAAGGTGTAGGAAATATTTCAACACAGTTCAAAAACTCATTCTGCCATTTCTCCCAATCTCTTAAAGATTTTCTGCATTTTCCAAGGAGCAGCTTGTGATCATTACTTTTCTCTGCAGCAGATTGTCCGAGAAGCAGAAAGAACTAATGCTGGTAAGGATAAGAACAAAGTCTCAACAAGCACTGTTCTTCTCTCCTTATATGACATGAAACCAAGTCCTGCAATAGTTTGCCTAATGCATTAGACAAACATTTATAATACTGATACCAATAATACACTGTCAGACTTTTATATTAAATATTGACTCATGTCTTGCCGAAACAAACCTGAACAGAAACAAAAAATGGTCTGATATAGAACAGAAAAAAGACTTATATTAAAATATTAATTTTCAGATTGCTTGTGTACGAGACAAAATATGTTCAGCTTTCTGCAAGTGATGGTTGAGTTTTCTCCCTTTTTTATGAAAAGTAGAAATGGTTTTGTTTCAACTTATTGTTCTTAATTGAACATTAGGAAAAAAGTGAGCTATTTACAAAATTCTTAATCTCTGATAACTCTCCACCTACCATTGTCTAAGTACCATTTAGTTTATTTTTTACAAGAATAAAAAAAAGAAAAAAGAAAAAAGAAAAAATATTGACATTTCCAGTATTTTCTCATTGGTTTAACCCAGAAAATTGAGATGACCTAGCAGTAAGTTGATGTCCATAAGTGTTTTAGCACTGGCAACACAGCTAGTTATGTGAAGTTTAATCATCTAATGTCCCTTGTGATCTGAAAAATGATACTTTGAAAGGAAAAGGAGTTAAGTCATACTAAGTCATGGGCCAAAAAGCAAGGACTGAGGAGAAGGTATATCCCTGAGTGATTCGAATGAGACATTTAGCAAATTAGAGGATTAGTAAAATACTTTTTTTATTTGGATTTGGATAGGACCATTCAAGCTCTATCCTGTAAAAACCAATCTCAAAGTGGAATTTAAGGGCAAAAGAATTAGCACAGCTAGATCCCACATGCCTAAGCAACAAGAGCAACTCTGTAATGTAGGACTTTAATTAACCAGTGATAATGCAAATTTAAAAACAAAGATAATCTCTTGAGAATCCAATACTTGAGTTCATAAGAATAGACAGAGAAGTTCAGTGTCCTTTCATGCTAATGGGCCTCAGACATATTTGGCTCAGGCAGCAAGAAAAAGTAGTTTATCCATTCTGAAGAGTCAGGAACACCTGAGTCATGTGAGGGCTGGCTTAGCAAGAGAGGCAGAACAAGCTAATTTTAATCAAGTAAAGTCCAAGTGGAAATTATAAAGGAATTAAAGAGATGTCTCAAGAAAAAGTATTAGGATAGCTGCTCCTAAGTAAAATTATTTTTGTCAGGTTTTTTCCAAGACCATCATATCTAATTCTCAAAGAGTTTGCAAACACCAAAGTTACCTCAAGGCTTGTCAATAGAATGGGGTGTATGGACCATTTACCTTTCTTGACAGCTCATATTTTTTTAGCAGAAAATAGTAAACCTTTGTGTAGACCTAAGATAGGGCTAATCCATTGCTTAGATGAGTCACCCTGTATATTCTGTTGAAATGACAAGAGTACACCCAGTCCCCTGGCTGGTTAGACATTAACCAGAAGTTAAATGCATAATTAACTTCAACCTCTATTAGTGTTTAGTTCTGAAGAGATCACATTCCAATAAGTACCTGTTAATCTTTTATTTTTGCAAAGTAGGCAGCTCTGCTTCCTGTAAGTTCAGTAGACACCCAGAGTAGGAAAGAAAACACAGGAGCTGCTGCACAGGTCAACCCAGCAGCTTGTTTGCTTGTTTACCATGGTGACAAGCTCCAAACACTTCATCAAAAAGTTAGCACAAACAAAAGTGGACACAGAATGTAGCCTATTTTTCAGGTGATTTTTTCCCATTTACTTAAGAAAAGGGTGGTGTAGGAGGCAATCAATTTTTCTGTCCCTTCCAAAACACATTTTAGCAAATGACCATTACATGTCTAAATATTTTCAGCCTCCACAACCATTATTTTGAAACCTAAAATTTCAGATCTGGGTTTTAAGACATGCCATATCCCAAAGACAGAGATATTTGCCCCTCTGAAGATGGATGTTAAGGGGTGGAAGTTGTAAGCTCCAAAGCTGCACCACTTGCAGCTGAAAGAATTGTGTGCGTCCTGTCCCTAATAGAAGATTACAAGTTAACTTGCAAATAATGGTTTTTCTATTTTCCTTTAGGAGTTCCTCAGGTATTTTACTGATTGTTCCTCTCAGTGCTGTTCAAGAGGAACGCTCTAAAGGGACACTCTCAATCCTTGAGCAAAAGCACTGCTGACTTTAGAATCATTAATTATTAATTAATAATTATAATTAATAATTTTGTAGGCTCGAACAACTGTTTCTTCAGAAGCTACACCCAAGACTTGTGGTCTAGCTCTAAGCAGCAGCTCAGTACTGTGGGCTGCTGCTGCTCTTTCATGGGGAAATTCCTCCCGCAACATGAGCCTTGATGAGATCAATGTCTTTAGGGTCTGAGGCAATGCTTTGTTTAATCATAGGGTGAAGTGGGACAAAGTCATCCAAGATAAATTCTTTGGGAGTCTGATTTCACACACATCAGTGAAGGAAGCTACACAGCAAACAGGAAAGCTTTTCTTTATTGCTGTTATCTTAAGTCATAATTTAGCTAGACCACTCAGCATGACAAAAGATTTGAGTTCTTTAAAAGCTGTTAAACTCATTAGTGTTGAGTTGTGTTTAGATGGCAGAAACTATATATTGTGCTTTTTACAATTCTCCAGAGGATTTACCACTATTGTGATTTATTCTCAAAGAAAATCATTACTTTGACCAGTGGCCAACAGGGAAAAATTTGAAATAATAATTTTTTTCCCCGGCAAACAAACACTAATTATACAAGTTAATCACTAAAGTAGGCTCAAGAGCTCATGTTTCACTGAATGCAACTACAGGAAATATCCTTGGAATAACTACAGTCAATTAGATGAGTTTCAATTATAACATAAATGTCAGGAACAAGAAATGCAGATGGATACCCCAGATAAATCAGGAATGCAAGATAAAAAATACTTTTGCAACCTGTTAAGGTTCAAACATTTTACTTTTCCAAAACAAACATCAGGTTACTAAAATTAAGGTGGAGTTAATTATGTTTACGCACCCAAAATATGGCAATTCTTCTATCACAATCTTTTTATTTAATTCCTGCTAAAGAAACCTTGGAGAGGAGGAGTTTTGCAAGAGTTGCTACAAAACTCTTATTTTTTGGAAAAAAACTCCTAGACCCTAAGATTTTTATATAATTATTGAAATAAAATAAAGGATTTAATGTAATGAGAATTCCAATATTTTTGAAACACCTTTCTATCCTGCCTTAGAACAGAAAGGTAAAACAGCAAAAGTTGCCAAAACCCAAATTGTTCCATATGTGCTCAAATGAGGAAATGCTATTTTCAGGAGATATGGCACGTCCTCAGCCCATGAATCTTATTCTTCTTGTACTAGACTTTTATTATCTTGGACAAGTAATATCTTTCCATATATTCTAATAAAAAAGGAATTCTTCAACAGGATTTTTTGTGATATTTGAAATGCCACAACCGCTGCATTTTAGAGCTAATCATAGTGAAGTGTATTTCCTAACTAGTTCTATAATTCCCTAAACATAGTCACCAAAAGTTAGGTCACAGACCGTCTCTTAGAAATTGGACTTCAGCAAATAAAAAAAGGGTAGTTTAGAAGAAGTCTCCTGTATTCATAAATACTTGTAGTCAAATGTGATAATGGTATGTGGTAGGCTTTAGGAGAAAATTTTCAGTTTCTCAGGATCTGCTCATCTGTTTCAGTTGCTCCTGATTTTTGAGTGGATCTGCAGCAGCCTGATGTCTTTCAGGCCTGGGCTCGTGGAGAAATCACCTTTCCCACCCTGCACCATGCAGAGATGTTTGGGACAGCAAACTGGCAAGGGAAGTCCTTGTGAACCTGCTTGGGACTGCAGCGCTATCACAGCAAGGAGTGTCAATACCCGCGGTTTGCTCGCGGCTGCCAAAGTCACTCCTCCAAGTCACACAAAGGGTGATGTGCCCTGGGCGGCTTACAGGCAGCATGACGTTTATTCTCTGCTGAATCACCAAGAGCAGGGCTAATAAACCTCCTGGTGCTGTTTGTTTAAAGTTGTTTCCTCACTTTACAGCTCCTTCAGTACCCGAGGTGTAACAGTGGCCAAGTGGCGAAGCTCTGCCCGTGCACAAGTGAATCATTGCTGTGCTGGACAGGAGCACTTTCATCCCAGTGGCTCCGAGGTTAGGAAATACAATATATCTGACTTTGCCGTGTAGCTCTCAGACTGATTCATGAGATCTTATCTACAAGCCAGCCCTCCCCTTTACCCTCAGACAAAACAGAGGAGACAAAATTGGGTGTGTAGGAATTCCTCTTGCATTAAATACTTTGGGAAATGACAGAAAAATGCTCCCCTCTAGTGAAACGACTAGTGGACTAATAGGTCAGCTAAGTGAGCAAAGTAAAAATGTGCTTGCATGTGTGCTGTGGCAGTGGTACGGATTGATAATAAAGGCGTCAGGAGTAAACCAGAGCGACGGTGTGCATTTGCATGCAGATGAACCCCCAAAATTACACACCTTGCATCTAAACTGACATCCTCTATGCTGGAATATGTGTTTCACTTTTCTTAGATTTGATTTATATTGCGGAGAAATACTTTACTAAGAAGCAGTAGAGAATAGCTGAGTACTGTTAGTACAAAAAACTTTCCACAACTTCAAAAGCATCTTACAAGTGCATTTCTCATTACTTTTTTTTCTTCTGATTTTGAATGTTCTCTAACAAGAAAAAAACAGCAGCCTGAGAAAAGAAAATCAACATCTATTGTTATCATAGTGATAAATCATCTTGAATAAGGGCTTATGTGCTTTCCTGTTAAGCAAAACAAAAGATATTCTTAAATGCTACAAGATTCCACAAGCATTTCAAATATACCACAAAAAAAATTTAAAGACCAAAAAAATACATAAAAGCTCTGACTACACTCAAAACATTTGACTTGTCCTTTACATAGTGTATTTTGAAGTGCTGAGTTTGCAGAAATAAGTATGCTTATTTTAAATTTTTTATTAAAGCAGAATGTAAAATAAAAGATCTCTTCTTAAAGCCTAGGAAAACATTCTGTTTTGAGAAAGTCGATTATTATATATGAAACTGGGGGGAAAATTTTACAGAACATTCAAAATGGACTTTTGTGTACTATTAATGACAAATAAGACTTGAAAATGTTCATAGAATATGTGCAATCAGCTTAGAGAGCTCTGGAATTACCTTTGCACTTGTAATTTACAAGACAAATTTTTGTTCTGAGTCTTATCCTCTTACTTTCTCATGAATTTGTTATTGATGACTGAACAGTGAATACTAGAACTGTGTTTTGGGTTATAATTGATTGTATAAATCAAATGACATAATTTCTATTTCCTGACTAAATACACTAAACTCGTAACATCAGGTTATATGGTTTGGAAAAGCCTTTGAGGGCATGAAATTTCTTAGTGAGGAGAAGTAGTGGATAAAGAGGATTGAAAATTTTTGGTGTATTTTAAACCTCTTTTCTTTCCGGGCAATGTAAGCCTTGCCTTAGGGATAGTTCCTAGAAAAATTAGACTATTCTAAAATTGCATGGCTGAGAGCACACTGGTTTAAATTAATTTTTCATTGTCAATCTGCATAATGTAATTATATATGCTTGTGTGGTCTCAGTTGTAGAAAATGCAGAGGATTTTAGCATTTTGCATGAAGTACTGGAAAGTTTGGACCTCTGCTTGTCTGAGACATTATCATCACCAAATGCATCACTTTCCTTTGATGTTCACGTGCACCGTTTGAAAAGGTGAGCCCAGAAAATGAGAGGACAAAAGCAAAATTTGCAAGGCCATTTTCCATGGGAATTAGCATAAGAAAAGATAATTGCAAGCTGTGGGGATATTTCAGACTAATGCCCTTACACGGGTGATCCAAGGAGTACACTGAGTGACTGGCCGTGCTCACACTTCTAACTCATTGCATATTTTTGAAGTCTGAAAGTGGTTAAAACTAACATTGCCAGGGACTCATGTACAGATTGAGTAAACACAGATCACTGGCAAGGAGTTTGAGAGGTTTAATCTTTACAACTTGTGGCTATCGTGGTCACTTTGGTGACTGAGGAGATTTTCCAAAGAACAAAAGACCATAAATTACCCAACTGTCAGAAGAAATGTTGGGGACAAAAATCAAACTTTTCACTTTCTTCAGTAATTTTTTTTTCAAATATCATTCCCAGAACAGATCTGTCTTTGAGGTCTAAGACTTCTGTTCTGGTAAATGCTTGAATGTGAGTTTAAATGTTCATTTCTGATGTATAACTACTGAAGGAAAATAGCGTGTCTCAGATGCTGGCTGGAAATTCATGAGTAAGAAGGTAGTTATAAATTTATTTTCAAAAACACATAATGATCAAAGGTGGGGGATTTGTGCACGTTTTACTGCTTTGTATTTAGCCAAATTCTTTCTAATTACTTTGCTTTCAAAATCTTAGTCTGCATTTTGAAGAGTGTATCTGTACAAATTACAGAGAGTTTTGTATTTGTTGTTCAATCCACAAGCCACTGTGGATTTGTGACTGAATGTGTAGGATAAGGTCCCATCTTGTTTGGGCAGCCCCAAACAGAGTGTGTTCTAATGCTTACATTAGAAATTTTTTTGCCTAATTAATAATATTACAAACTGAATTTGCACTTTCAAAAATCAAAGTGTTTCTGCAAAATAGTAGTGGTTGTAAGTTACTTGTTAAATAAAGTCAAATGGAAAGCTTTTCACTGAGGATGGAAAGCTTCAAGGAGAAGCAGCAATTTCACAGGAGAGAGACTTTGATGGATTCTGAATTTCAAAACAGATTTCCAGACCTAATTTTCAAAGGAGCATTCAAAAAAAGCCATTTAAACTAGATGACACCAGAAAATACTTCTATCTTTCTAAGACATAAAAATTGGGTTCTGAGTGCAGTAGCAATGAAAAAAAAAGATCAGTCTCCTGGTGTAATACAATTTAATTCAATGGGTTTTGAAATCATCTCACAGAAACAACAGCTGAAATGTGATTAAATTACAAGAATCAATGAAAACAAGCTGCAGTAGAGCATCAAGACTGATTCCACTCTTACTGGTGATGGTGTAGTTTGGCAGTTGGTGAATTTCTACCAGGGCCCTTCTTTGAGGAACACTATTTTTATTTGTTTTTGGGGGTTTTTTTCCCTCTTCAAAAGAGCTTACAGGCAGAGAAAGACATCAGTGTATTCCACGAACATAAATGTATTTATATTGGGGTGAGTCTTGATACTTTTATTTTTTTTTAATAGTTATTATTGTGTTTATTTTAAGCTTCTGACATTCTCAAATCACAGCCATTTCTGCACAATAATATGAAATTAAATAGTCATATATTATGCATCTCCACTTAGAAACTGTTGAAAAAAATAGGGATCATTTCTAACCCACCTTAACAGCCCTGCACCCTGCTCACAAATAATTTCAGCACACTGCCCCCACAAAGAAGTTTTAGGAGAACCCGACCTTCAAGAAGTTATCTACCCACTATAATATCGAAAGAACCTCAGCTGAACACACTTTATTAATGTTTTCCACACTGTCTTCTTATACAAACACAACAAAACAGGTGCTGACTTTCATTTGCAACCAGCCTTCACAGCCTACACTTCTATCTTAAGATACTCTGGCACCTTACTTGAAATATATTAAACAATAAATCATCACCACAAACAAAACTGATTGCAGAAATTTTTTATTGGAAAAGGAATATTATACTTTTGAAATAGAAGAGATAATGTATTTTTTTGAAATAATGTGATGGGGTGTTAAAGAAGTACAATTAGAGTTGCCAAAAAATGTAGGATCTGGCAGGCACAGCAAAAAATAACCATCAGATTGAAATAGCACTTTTGGCAGTACTCAGAAGTCATTAGGTTTGTATAAAACTGCACCCTGCTACTATAAGCAAGCACAAGTAAAGTTTTGTTGAATATGTTTGCACACAAAGTGACACTTTTCTTTATTGCTGTGAAGCATAGTAACATTTTTTGCACACAGTGCTCAAGCTAAACTTTTTTCCTAGCACCTTACTTACATCTCTCTGAACCTATGAAGAAGGGCTGGAATTTCACTCTTTGACAGTACTGCTCTGAGTCCAGCAAAGCATGACTCCTAAAAGTCATGCTGTGTTTCCAGGTACTTTAAACCATAAATCCATATTTAATTAGAAGTTCATGAAATACTGTAGAAGATAAGATCTCTGTTCTAAAAATGAAATAAAAATATGGGCCTTTGGATTTCTTCTCGGACTCTGGGCCATAATTTAATTAAAACTGAATATCATATGCTAAAAACCTCATTGACAAGTCTTAGTTGAGGAATTCAGATTCCTTGTGGTACCTCAATCTGTGCTTTCTATTTTGCTGTCATATTGTTCCATATTCTTGTCCTCTCTTCCACCCCACTGCATCATGCACTCCTTCCTGTCTAGCTTCTCATTAACAAAGTGAATTCCTTTGAGATTTAATGCTGTAATGTCGAAGTTTGAACACTGGCATCCTACTAATGGATATCTTACTTGACAGCTCTGTGAGTTTTAGCTCTCTTCTTTAACAGCATATATTTGTGGGAAAAAGCTGGCATTGAATTTAAGTGCAGGGAGCTCAGGCAGGCTTGAAATGGAAACCTAGCTAAAATAACTGTGATTTCTTCCTACTGCATTAGAAACTGGAGTAAGCTTGAGACATTAAAAAGAAAATAGAACATCAATGATGTAACTGGAAAGCCTGTCCTTTATATCAAACACCAGAGCGTGATATTAATGATTTATTATGCAATTTTGTTATATTTTACAGCAAAGTTATGGACAGTGATGACAGTGAGGTAGATTTTGCTTGTATGTCTGGGAAATTCTGTGTTCATGTGAAGAAATGTCTGTTCTTGAATCCATGAAATAGCTGTCATATTTTGGCAGTGAGAGTGTTGGAAGTGCAAACAGTCCCAGGAGTGGGGTTTATGTATTGTCATTAAAAATCTTGTAGTTTGCAAACACTTGTAGGTACAACAGCATTCCAGTCCCTAGAATAGCAAGGAGTAGTGGCATTTCAGATCTTTTTCATTTCAGAGGGAACATCTTTAGATAGTATAAAAGAATAGATAATTGTGATTTCAAGTTATTTAAGGTAACTACTTTGTGTTTTCAGTGTGTGCATGCATTCGTATTCCTGCATTGAGTGGGAATATGGATATGACAGAAGACAACTGGGAAGCTTGTACTGTATCTATACTACGTACACGGAAGTTAATTTATCTGGAACAGTAAAATATTACTTTCTATATTAAGAAAAGCTACTCATATATAAAGGTGATGTTGTCGTAGTCTTAATTTACATGAAATTGGCTGTTCATTGGGAACTGATCTGTAAGATCTGAAGTCAATTCACATGGATTTTCTACATAATCAGATCTGCAGTGTCTCTAGGACACTGGACCCATGTGTATCATTTGCATGAGATATCTTAATATAAGTATTTCACAGCATATTTCCTCCTCACAACTGTACTTCTGAAGTAGCACCCACACCTTCTGTTCTTGAAAAATTGCACTTTCTCTACAACAGCTGAATTCTGCAAGTAGGAAAATTCATGTCTTCCCACTCCCTCGCTCTCCTCAGTTTTCAGGCAGAATCCAAAGCCTGACTATACTGTTAAAAATCCGTTCATTGACTCATGGGGCTTCCAACCGTACAACATCTTATACAGTCCCTGGTCAATATGTTACTGTGCTCCTCACACAGGGGACTGCCAGATTAGATATTCAGGATTCATGGTACTCAAAAATAACCCAATGGGTAAATCAGGAGGCAGACCCCATACTCCTTCCAGTTAAAGGCTTGCTCAGTTTCGTGTGCATGTCTACTCACAGAAATTATGCTGTAGTGAACTCTATGACAAAAATCTTAAATCTTTCTTCCAAGAATTAAGGTGCTGAAAGAACTGGTGTAAAGACTGGAGCAAGCAGAAGCAGAGTCTGTCCCTGTTAACTAAAAACAGGGAAGGAATTAAGCTGAAGAGAAAACCAGGAAAGGTAAGAATTTTTGTACTGGAATCACCTCTGGGAATGTAGCAACAGAGGTTTGGATGTTTTAGGCTTTGAGGTGTTTAAAGGTTAAAAGAAACATTAAATATGATGGATTTTTGTGAATATCACAGGATTAAGAGGCAAGAAATAAGCAAGGGAGTACAAGACACAGTCTGGAAGCCTTGCATGGAGCTAACCCTGTTTACATTGGCAGGGGAGTGGGGTTGCTCAGTTTTCATCTACTTAGCAATTCACTTTCTGCTGATAATTATATCAGTATTTGGAGTTCTAGGTTTGGGTTATTTTTGTAATAAAGTCCATCATGTGACAAGTAAAAAGCAATTTTGTTTAGAATTAATTACAATACAAGGAGGCCCTCACAATATTTCTGCTACAATGGTTTCAATACTTCTATTTTCAAAACAGTATGCAGAACATAATTCTCATGTTCCACCACTACTGTCAGTGCATACTGAAATAATATTTTTTGTGTTTTATTTTTGGTTCCATGGTATTTTCAATAACTAGCTTATCATGAATTTTTTTTGTATTTTCTTTTCTTTTCATGATGCTATTTTTCTTTTGATGTTTTCTCTCCACCTGTGAAAGATGCATATTTGTCTCCTCTATTAGGGATTGAAATGGCTGGTATTGACTTGACATCTGTTTATTTCTGGGTCAGAAATCATCCCCTGCCCTTACAATTTGATTATAAAGGTTTGCTCAGGCACATGCCCCATCAACAGAAAGACCCTGGGTTTCTAGTGGCTGTGAAATACAGGATGCAGAACTATGAGAGTGCTACATTTTCACACACAATCTTTGGAAACATCCAGCTTTTGGAATGAAGCTCAGCAAGTCTTAACTCCAAGGACATGGGCCTAGTGGAAAAAAATTGCAGTGCACATACCCCATCTCCAGAAAGTGCCTAGCAAGGGCAGGAGGTTGGAGTGTTCAAGGGCTGAGGTTTAATTCCCTGCCCAGCTTTTCCCTGTGACTCCAGACACACTGCTCAGGCATCCATAGTGGTTAACAGGAGCTTGCTTCCAACCAGAGGTTAACTTGGCCGCCCTGTAAAAGAGCATCTCCTGGTGCTACAGGGTGTGGACAGAGTAAACACCTGCAAAATTCTGAGACAATGAGGCACAGAGATCACTGGGAGTGAAGAGAGGACAGGAAAGAGAAGAGGCAGATATAGTCGTTGATTCCTTTACTTAGAAATTATATTTGCTAAACATATCTAAATGTTTGAGATTTCTGATGTTTGTGGGGTTTTTTTCACTACCATCAGATGAGTGAATATGACCTTTCTGCGAAACAAGCCAAGTTTACAGTTGTTTGGTTTTTTCAAAACCAAAAATAGCTTCTTAATTTTCCTCTTGTGCTAAAAAAACCTCTTTTCAAGTGCTCTCTACTGTCTTGCTGTATAATCGAAGTGAAGGAATGAAAATATACCCAAATGAGACAATCATGCCAAAGTCAAGGAAAACAAAATCTGGCCTCCTACCTGCATTTTATAGAAAACTGTCACAATTGTCTCCCAAATAACTTCTACAGAAGAAAAAAGAAAAATGGACTTCAGTTTAGTTTGTTTTTCTCAGGTGGTGTCTTTACTGATAGCATCTGTGCTCTTCTGCACTTACAGTGAGCAATGTGACTTGGTTTTTCATAGGGATTTGCTCACTTGCAGCCCAGCATTCAGCCACTTGGTGTTTCTGTATAATCTGAAGTTGCAAGTGAGAAGGAGAACCGGCACACAAACTCTCTGTGGTCTGTAGGTGAATTTATCAGCAAAATTCCCCCAGTTTAAAGCAGCCAATTGTATTATTTATTATAACAAATAAAGTAAGGAAGAATTAGTAAAAATGGGGAAATGTCTGTAATTCTCCTACATATATCTAAAACATTTCTTTTTGTGAACTCACTTTCATCACTTACTATTTGTGTATCAGTTATTTGCCTTTTCTGCGACTGTTTCAGAATGAGGGCTTTTCTGTTCTTGTCTTCACAGCTCATAACTTTTATTACTAGGATCAACTCTCTTTCCTCCTCACCACATTTTAAAGAAACCAGATTTTTATGATGTGGTAAGTATTACTGAGCACAGTATAAGTGAAACCTTGCCAGAGATTTCATTATTACTTCCTTACATTTACATCCCACATTTATAGCACTATGTTGGCTTTTAAATTTATTCCCAAAGTTATCTAGACATTAATGGACAGAAGACCACTATTATATCAAAATTATTGAGGATATGCTTTCCTCTGCTTCATTACTACACTCTCCTTGGTTTAGCGGTTTTTTGTTTTGATTGAGAGAATTTTTTTTCCCTGTTTACAAATATATGCAAGGAACTGAGCAAGGTCATGAGGTATTTTTCTTTCCTTATTTTTTCCTGTAGGGTATTATTACATCCAGAAACTGTGGTAAGAAATTACCATCTGATCTGGTATTTATGTCCTACATTGAGTACTCGATAAAATGAACCAAGTACGTCATCAGAAGATGGATGATTTTGTGGATAAGGCTCAACCCCCCTACAATGAACTTTATAGCACATTTACAGGCTTCCTGTGGGCTTGTATATATTGCAGAAAATGTCGTGCCATGAAGAAATCCTTGGATTAGTGCCAAACCAAGGCTGCATGTCCACAACAAACAGGGCAGTGCTGGGGAGACATTACTTTAGGACTCCAGAGCAATGCAGTTGTACTGGCCTGAGGACAATGAGCTTCTCGGCACTGATGGAAATATCATCCCCCAGTCTGGAAGCTTGCCTGGCTTGAGTCCACCCAACTCAGTTTCAAATATTCCTTGTTCTGTCCCTCTTTCAGGAATTTTTAGCAAGTGGTTTCACTCTGTTTCTGTTATTGCGCTTCCTATTACTCTCCTGCAATATAATTTTAGAAAATTGATGGAAATATACTTCTCTCTGTCTGTTCAATTTGCAGTTGATCTATCTAGAAATCCTTTTCTTTTTATATATTTAAATAGAACCCTGCATTGTAGAAGATAAATATCACTTTGAAAGAAATAATAAACAGAAAGCAAAATGGTCAGAGGCTGAGGGTGAATAAAGTGTGTATGACACTCTGAATTGGTGGCCAAAACAGCCCTGGCAGTCAGTAAAACACCAGAAAACAAACAAGAAGAAAATGCGTGTATTTTTAAATAGATGCTTTTCCAGTTATGCAAGACAGGAAACAAAATAATGTGACGGAAAATACAAGCAATAAACTATGTTATATTTTAACTTAGTTTTTGTTTTGTTACCAAGAAAAACTCCCACATTATTGCAATATTTAAGCTATTACATGGATTTTTTTTTTCCCAGAGGTTAGATAATTCTTTAATTATAACATGCTGAGAAACTCTGCTCAGGCTGTGCTCTAGCTAAAAAAGGCACCACAGAATATCTTTCCGTGAAAAAACTGGGGATAACCAAGGTATTTCCTTTGCAATCTGTACTGACTTCCAGACAGAACCTCTTATAACTTTTTAGACCTTTTTGAGATTCAGAGAATCTTACGGAAAAGCTAATCTAAAAAAATTTGGACTAATAATAATAGTAATCATCATAATTTAAAAATCCATACTACATGTGTTTCTAATATTATATCATGATAATACTTAAAATAGTTTATAAAAAAATATCAATCCCTCTCTTCTCAGTAAGCATGTGTAGTGTATCTTGTTCACCTTAAAGAAGGAATCCCTGTTCTTCATGTCCTTAGCTGGCCTTTTTTTCCTTCTTTTTTTTTTTTAACCCAGCAATTTCACATTTGTGTATTGTGGGGCAGGCTGAGGTGCATCTCAAAGACCTTTTCAAGCCTGCTGAGTACCCAGCAATGGTTAAAACCTCGGTGGAGCTCACAGAGCTCTGCTAAATGTTTCTGCTCTTTACCCCAGGACAGCCTACTTGGCATGAAACACAACTGGCTGACACAGCTGAATGCCAAGAGACCACTTTGCCACTCTAGAATATGATTAGTTATCATCACTCAACAAAGCCAGCTGCTTCAGTAGAAACCACTGCCACCCCCCACACCCCCTCCCCCCCACACCCTAGTTTGTCCAGGAGGGCCAAACTGTGCCAACTTTACTGAAATTTGTGTCTGGCGCTAGAAGCTCACACCCTGTGTGTCATTCAAGGCTTTCTCCCCATCAGTGTAATAAATACTTCATGGGAAGTGTTCTGGTACTCAGAGGCCGTGACAAATCCTGAGTCACTCACAACACCTCTCCCAGTACATGAGTATTAGGGCATTGCCTTTCCCCTGCTGGTCTCCCTTTTAAGCATAGCTTAAGTCAAACTATTTTAACTTATAAGATCTGAGACCAGCTTTGCTTTTAATATGCTTCCTCAAAATGTGACCACCATTCTCTGGGTCTTAGTTGTGCTAGTTTATGTTCATGCAACGAAATCATATTTCGGCTTCTTTTCTAAAGTATACTGAAATGTACTGAATAACCCCATGTGGTTAAGGGAAATCATACTCTTACCTACTACGTTTAGAATTTTAAAAAGGGAAAATTAATTTCAGTGCAATAGAACTGCTGCTCAGAGATTTATAATGTGGTGTGATGGACAACTACACACAAACCATGCCATTATCATCCCAGCTAAGCAAGGCATTTGGATTTTTCACACAGAACAGCAATGGTAATTGACTGCAGGTGTTCCAGGCAGCGAGCGGCACTGGGATATTTCCCTCCTTCATGCCGCCTCAAGCAGCACTGCATCAGCAGGAGGATGCTTGGCCTTGTCCCTTTGGCAGGTACTGAACTCTTGACATGTTTGGAAAACAACAAACTCAGAACTTGCTGAAAGATGTTGTTTTCACTAATATTCCTTCTGTGACTTATAAAGTTCTCAACTTTTCCTTTCTCAGTAGGAGTTTACTGTATTTAGAAAGATGCAAATAAAAGTTTAGATTTGTAAAATATAAGAGGTGTAGGGAAGTCTTGAGCTTCTGAAGGAAAAGGAAAAGGAGAAGGAAAAGGAAAAGGAAAAGGAAAAAAAGGAAAAGGGAAAAAAGGAAAAGGAAAGGGAAAGGAGAAAGATAAGGGGTATTTGGTGAACACTGGCATGGGGTGGGGTGAGGAAATTGTAATGGAAAACCAACTTTCACCACATGTAAATTGTATAAGGTCCACTTGATTCTTTGCCTTTATAGGTGCTCCTCCATGGTATAAAAGATCTAATGCTTTGGTTTGTTTAAGAACTATAACTGACTTCATTTAGGGACTAACATCTTACTTGAAATAAAAATCTAAAATGTTATGAAATATGCCACTCTGTGTAATGAAATACTTTGTTTAATCTTAAGAAACCTATTTTACCTTAAAAATATCCAAGGAATATTGGATTTTGACATTAAAACTGAAAATCTTGCCGTAGAAAATTAAAAAAAAAAAAAAATAGTTGAGTTAAGCAGTTTACTTCTGAAGAACAGTAGATGAAGCATAAGAGTTGTTTCTGACTCATTTGGGCTGGCTGACAGCTGGATTGTGTTGAAGCAAACAGTTTGTGATGAGTTAGTTCCAGGGCTAGAAGAACTGCTTTTCTCACACGAACATATTTCCTGAATTTGATTAAAATTTACAGTTCTCTTTTTGGTGGGTGAATTAACATAGAAAAAGACTTCACAAATCTATTTATTCTTCCAGGCAGGTGTGAGCTGCCTGTGTTACCTCTGCTGCTCTGGGGATTATTTTGAATCCTGACCAGTTCAGAGCCCCAAGTGAGATTCTTCTGTAGTCCTGGGCAGTGCACACAGGTCAGCACCATTTCACTCTCATGGCAGAGAGGGACACAAAAGGTGGCTTGTCAGTTTAATAACAGCTTTGTGTTCAGCATTATTGGGACCAGCAGAGTGTTATGATCGTGAGACAGTGAAATACAAATTGACCTGGCCTAGAGAATCATTTCTGGATTAAGTAAAATGGCTGTGAGGAAGCCTGCAAACAAGAATGAGATGGAAATCAAAGGGAGTGGTAAGATTACTTCACTAGGTCTTGATGAATTCCTGCTAAACCAACAGAGATTTCACTTATTGATTTGATGGAACTTGAAGAGGACTTCAAGAACTGAAGGGTCACAAAAGTAAAAGCCAAGAAAGGGAATGGAGGCACATTAATGTGTGATGCTGATGGGGAAATTTGATGAAGATAAAACCACATGGGCAGAAGCATTTGGAAAGGAGACTGATATGCTCTGACTTTGTGAGAGAACTATGATTATAGGGTATTTTATCCATGACAAAATGAGAAGACTGAAGTCACTGCATCGCTTAGGGAACGTGTAGTTAGTAAATTGTTACCATGTAGCAGATAATGACCAGAGGTAAAGGAAGATTCTGCAGGCTGCAAAACTTACATCATCATACATTCATATGTTATGGATTATTTCACTTGTATTTTAGCAAGTTGGTACTGGGCATAAAATGGTCACTCATTATTTGTGATACCTTCAGCTGCATATGGGACAAAGTTGTATTCCAAACCTTTACATGGCTGGGCTCTTTTAGGGTTTCCAAGGACCCAGAAGGTGCAGACTCCTGCAGTCACCCCCATTCCTTGGCAGGATAACTCTTCATTCCTGGGTTTCCTAACTGTATCTCTAGGTGCAGGTCCCTGGAGGACATCTGAATTTGCAAGCTGGTTTGCTCTCTCTGTTTCTGGGAGATGAAATACACAGTTTCACTCCAGTTCTCCCTGACTCCAGCTCTAGGTGTGTAAGACCAAAACAAAGCTATATTGGCTAACACAAGGCTGAGCCCTTAATCACATGACTCAAAGCAAAAGGTTGTAAGTAAGATAAATAGCAAAATTCCAGCTCCTGCTTGTACAGCAGCTCCCTTGCTCAGCTGGTTCAGCGTCCCTCAGCAGCATGGCTGTGGCCAGCCATGGCTACACAGGCCAGGGATCCAGTTTGAGCTACAGCTGCCAGGTGGGTCCTACGGTCTCCAGACCAACTCCCTTTCCAAAAACTCTTTTCCTTGGAGTTATACTTTAGGTACAGATGCCCATGACTTTTTCTCTAGGTTTCATAACTCTTCAGCCACAGGAGCAATAGACTATGAAAGAGTCATTCAGAACTCTTTTAGGGATTAGTGCCACAGGTGTTCTTCTTCCTAGTTACCAGCCTTTGCAAACTCAATTAAGGCCACTAATAAACATTGATTACATGTTATACAAGACAGTAGTTTTGTATGTTTTATGGTAATATGGATTTTGGTTGTGCTTGCGGCTTTCATTAGAGACTACAAAATATCTAACCCAGTAAGAGATGATGAGAGATGAATTTACATACACAGTTGGATTAATTCAGATTTTAGCATCATGACAGAAAGGTTGTTTCTGGGATCCCCCCTGGATGAGTGTTTAATGTTTAAATGCCAATGTAGGAAAGTCTGGCAGAATTCAGAGGCTTGCAGTCCTCAATGTCCTTTGAGTTTTTACACTGCCCTGTTGAAGTGTGACGGCATGGATGCCAGTTTTCGCCTGTCAAAGTTACTATCAACAAAAATCAAATTTGTTTGTCTTTAATTTTGAAGTTGTAATGTAACTTTAATGAAAGATTTAGTCAGTGCCTGTTACATCTATCTCATCTGTTGTTGTGCAAGACACTACAGAAAAAATTCTGTTTGTCAAAAGACTTCAAAATCAGAGAGAAAATAAGTACTCAAGTTATTTCATTGATAAATTGCCAAATTTTATTTTATAACAGACTTAGGGAATTGTCCTGATTTACTGAAATTAAATAAAGATGGAGCACTTCGTGGAATCTTTGATAACACTGCCAGCAAATGAACTTCACTGCTATAGCCACAAAAAACAAATAACCACTATAGAAATGTGGATGTCAAGAGCAAAAGAACTGAAAAAAATTCCGTGACTTACTGCCTGCATTAGATTAACAGCTCAACTGTTTTAAGGAAAAAAGGGCAAGTTGTTAAAAATATACCATTGATGTAACTTTTATAACTGTAAGTATACTTCTGTAATCCACAACTTTGACGTTGCTGCATTTCCATATCCTGTATCTGTCACTCTCCTTTTCTGGTTATATAAAGAAATAAGTTGTGTTACTGCCATTTTTCTTTACGTTCAATAAAAGCTTGAAATCAGAAACTCAATTTGAAACAAGATGTTTTAATTAATGATAATAAAGCTGAAGATCATTCTGGTGGGAAAAATATTACATACATTTATTGTTCTCCTCAAGTAAGATATGTATTGGAAAGAAACACCAGAAATTATTGGTTGATCATCTTCCTCAAATATTTGAAAATGGAAAAAAGCACCTTTTCTTGAATAAGAACACATGGAACATTCCTAAGGAAGTAAAGATGTACTCTTAACACTGCTAAATCTGTTGTAGTTAATATGTAAGGCCTTAGATTAATTAAGATGGTCTCTGTTTTCCCTCATCTTTTACTGATTCCACCTGGACTGGTCAGAATGAGAAGTCTCATCAATGCTTGTGTGCAGTTAGTCTAGAACCTACTCAGAATAATGTATGCCTATGTCACCACACCTGTTATGAGACAAAGACAAAAATAAATACTGTAAACTAAGGAATAAAGAGCTGTTCCCCCTTCAGTAATTCTTATTCAGAACAACAAATTAGCATGACTTTAATATCAAGTCAGATGCAAAAAGCAGACAAACCATGGTCTCCACAAGGGAAGTACTTCCAGAGATCTGACTTCCTTAGTATACCCCTGCAATTTTACTGACTGCTGGTGACAATGAGGGAAGTAAATCAGTAGCAGATCTGAAAACTGAATCCAGATTCCATCCATCATGTTATACATAAGATTGTAAAAGCTTTGAGGATGCCTTAATTTTCAGACCACACCAAAGTTAACCCCACTACTTCCTTTGTACTGTGCAGAATAAACTCTTCCTTGTGTGTCTGTGAACGGTCACTTTTAGTGTGTCTCCCTTGACATGGTCCAGGTTAGGTGCACACTTTTGAAGTGAATCTCCTGATCATCCCTTCCTGAGACTCCTTCATCTGCAATGAGTGCATGAACAGGCTTGCTTTCAGATCAGGTGCTCCAGAGGGCCCTCAGCATAAGGCAAACATCAATGGTTGTTGAATTCATAGGACCAGACTCATGGTAAAATTCAGATCACAGATTGAACACCTAATTCTCAGGACCAGCTGCTTCATTCTGTAGAACCTCCTATTCTCCTGCACTAGTTGCAGTTGAAACTTAGACTTTATATTGTTTTCTGGGTTTGTCCCTATGCACCAGCAGCTGACAGAGAAGGGGTGCATGAAATAATTAGAAGACAACACTAGATTGTTTATCCAGGGATTATTTTCCAAACCCTCTGGTCTCAGCCGCATGACTGAATGTCACTATACTGAAAAAGGGGTGACTAATGAGGTCTGGAAATTGTTCTTTTCCCTGGCACTTTTACAGCATCCACAATGTTGGACAAAACAGAAGACAAAGATAACAAGATTTGCTAAAGGGTGCCTGTAGACTTGATTTAACACAGGATCAGAATTTTTGCTGGTCCATCTTCATGTAAAAATTCACTGCTTTTAATAGACCAAGCCAAACGTGCTGTTAGATGAATAGTCTCTATAGCCAATGCTAGAAAACACTCACTGTTTTTCTGTATGATAAAACAGTAATTTTGTGTGCTTTAACTGAAAGGCTGATGTTAAAACCAATCTCATTAAACCTGCAGCAGTCAGAGACAGAGATGATGGTGTGTAGCTAATTTCAGAATAAAACCATATAGTCTTTTGCTTTACATTCATTAAACAAGACTGTTGTTGTTTGTGTGTGTTTAAATTAAATGTTGAGCTTTATTAATTAAGAATATCTATAATTATGAACTCAGATAAATATGTATTTCTTTCTTAGAGTTTTTCTTAGTGGGATAGCATGAGGGCTTAACATATTGACATAAGTTACCTCATACTTCCTTCAGAATCAAAAATTAGAACAAGTTAAAAAACTGAACTCTGCTCAGGGTTAGACATACTACAAGTGACAAGTGACAGGTTCATGCAAAAGAGAAGTCCATATGAAATATCTGGTTTGGAATAGTTTTGTAAGAAAAATTGGATCAATGAATATGGGATAAAGGCTTTTCTTGGTGGCACAGGAGAGAGGGCACAAGGTGAATTACCGTAATTGTCAAAACAGGCTAATGCAAAGCACTCTGCTGTGCCAGGGCTAGGGAGATGTTCCTCTGCTGACATAATTCTCTTTTAAATGAGTTAGTGCTATCCAAATCTGTTAGGTTTAGTGCAAGCAGCTTCCTTTGGACTGTGCTAGCTCTGCAGGTGTGGAAGCAAGAAAGCCTGAGGCTGCAGTATTTGCTGTGGATCCAGCAGTGTAGCCTTAGACCAGCAACTTGCAGCAAAACCCTCACTGATTTGAGCTTGCTGCTGTTAAAGCTTGCTGATTTGCTTAAGACTTTGCATAAACATAAGATCTTTTGTAAAAGACAGATTTGATCTATTTTTCCCATTTTTTTTCAGAGTTATGAATTAATCTACTCAAAGTGTTCCTTTTTTTTTTTTTTTAACAGAGAAAAGAGGGCAATCACAAGAACTGTCAAGTATTATTCATTTTGAATTTTACACTCAGCCTCATTCCAATGCCACTGGAAGCAAAAGGAAGTTTCTCAGATGATTTCAATATTATGGGCCCATACTAGACTGGGAGATTGGGAGATATTGAGTGCCATTCATTGTCACTGAAATTAAAAGCACATCCAGCTTTTCACAAGCTGTTCGACTGAATTGATTTAAAGTTAGAGATGAAGATTTTGGAATTAATTTAAAATTGAATCAAATCTCTCAGATTATTATTCTTCATATTTATGGAATTGATTTAGAATCTCTATTTAGAATTAAATGACTTCTTACTCTATCAAACTGCCATTTCTACATGTCATAATAACATTTGCCCTATCCCAGGAAACTTTTGAACTAAGGGCAAAGAATCTGTGAGAAAAGATAACATCATATGAGATACACGTGGTGGGAAACTGAGAAAGAGGCAGTAGAAAAGTATTATAAAATGTAGTCAGAAAACTGTCAAAAGAAAGAAAAATAATAACAAAACCAAGCTTATTTTAGAACTTCCTGTTAAAACCTATCCTAAAAGTTTTGGAGCCATGGACACAGTGCACATGCACACACCCACATATATGTACATATATAAAGATTTTTGGAGGCATGGACTTTTTAAAATATAGATAACTTTCTTTATTCAAAATGTAGATATTTCTTCCTAATGCTACCTCATATCTATAGGATTCATTCATTTTATCTTATTACTCATATTTTTCAAGGGACAAACATTTTGTGATTTTTTTTTCTTTGCTAGAAACTTACTAAAGGTACCTGATTTGAGGCAAGAGACTTGCATATATTCTGTAAAAATAAAGTAGCTTCCCTATCCACTCAAATACACACCATATGTCCACTTGATACATCAGCTGAGCTTCTGCTTCATTCTTCTACTTCTAAGGTAGTAGGTAGGAGTGAGGAATTATTAAACTGGGACATCTGTGCCACCTGGAAAGAACTGTGCAGATAACAGTGGGCAATAGCAGAGAAGAACTGAGAGAGATTAGTACCAAGATGTCATTGTCTTCAAAGTGAGCAGGAACAAATTCACGAGAAGATTTTGAAAAAAAAGATACTATTTTTCTCTTGAAATAATTTAGAATTGATATATTTAAAACTCAAACACTGTAAAATACAAGTGGAGTCATTGTTAGACAGTAAATTTGGTGATTAACATATTGAAGATGTCCAGAAGTAAAAGTTTTAAAATGTTGCCCTCAGAATCTGAAAATCTTCTGTTACTTCTTTGAGGTTACTTTGTTCCCAGACTTATGTGGACAGTGGCCATCTTTAGCTGTGCTTATGATAAGTTATTAATCGGGTTACATTATTGTTAAAAATATATACATACAGAGATCAGTAGGAATTTAGACCTGTAGTGTTGTTGTGTAATCAGAAACTTTTATAGCAAAACCCTTTTCTGGACTGGAAAATATTACTGAAAATAAACTCTTAGGAAAATTCATTTTGGTGAAGTACTAATTTAAAAAGGCTGAAGTGCTGTCAGTGAAAACATCCTTTTACTTATTTCTCATGCCAAGACTGATTCGCCTTGAACCCTGTGTTCAGTTTTGGGCCTCTCACTGAAAGAAAGACCCTGAGGTGCTGGAGCATATCCAGAGAACAGTAGAGGTGGTGAAGGGCCTGGAATACAGATCCTGTGAGAAGCAGCTGAGGAAGCTGAGGTTGTTCAGCCTGGAGAAGAGGAGGCTCAGGAGAGACCTTTTTGCTCCCTACAACTCTGGGAAGGGAGGATGTGAGAGGTGGGGTCCGCCTCTTCTCCCAGCAGCCAGGGATAGAACAAGGGGAAATGGCCTCAAGTTGTGCCAGGAGTGGTTTAGGTTGGATATCAGGAAGTATTTCTACACTGAAAGAGTGGATAAGCATTGGAATGGGCTTCCAAGGAAAGTGGTGAACTCACTATCCCTGGGAATGTTCAGAAAATGAGTAGATGTGGTATTTTACAATATGGTTTAGTGGGGATGGTGGTATTCAGCCAAAGTTTGAACTTTATGATCTTGGACATCTTTTGCAACCTTAATGGTGCTGTGATAACCAGTCCTTTGGTGACTGCCTGCAGGAACTGTTTGAAAGCCCCCAAGCAAATCCCTGAGAATGCATCCCTGCCCACTCTTGTCTCTCAGAAAAAGCAAAAAAAAGTGTGGGGGAGGATTCATTCTCACAAGAATGACAGGATAATATGATTTTCTGAAGGAGGTCAAGAGGTTCATTCAAGCATGATGCAGCTTTACTGTGAACTCTCCCTTTCATTAAATATGGTGTTCCTTAAGCCTGCTGCACTTGTGCTTCAAATGGTGTTAATGTCAACAGGCCCTCCTGTGGCATACAGAAAATAAACAGTAGGAATGCCTTTGTGAGATTTCTCCCGGATTTCCTTCCACAGCTGAGTCTGCCCTTCAAGATTGCTCTGATAAATTATTAAATAAAACGGAGAAACCATAGAATCTATTGGAGTTTTTTAAATGGAAACAAAAAGTCAAACCAAATAAACTCAGTGTAAAGCAGGTAAAGAAACCTCCTTCACCATTTGTTTTCCTCTGAGTGCTCTTCTTTTCCTTGACAAAAAGGAGAATGTAACAGAAGGCTTAGTATTCTCATAAAAAGTGTTATATGTTGCATTAACAGTCCATTTCTTTGAAACATCCATTCCCTTTCCTACAGGTATCTTGTGTTTGGAGCTGATCCTGGCTCAGGGACCAAAATGCAGACAGTAAAGCAACCAACCTTCTTTCCCAGCTCCACTGTCCAGTACAAGAGTGTCTCCAGGCAATAAAGCAAAATCCTGGGCTTCTCCAGACTCTGACGGTCATATGTGATGTTTATAATCCCCGGGTTTGATGACAATCCTGTTATCCAACCCAACCCAGTGAAGTCCAATCCAATGTATGTTCCTGAAAGAGTGTGAACATTCAGGATAACCTTCGTGGTAACCAGTTCCAGTCTTTTATGTGTGAGTGTTTCCCCCACAAATTAGATTCATAGATTATTATGCTTATGATTCCATAAATATTTATACCTTCAAGCAAACTGAATAGCATAGTGACTTCACAAAATAACAGCTCTTCATGTGTTTGCATGGAATCTAGTGAAGATTTATCCCTTTTTGGAAATTTTTGCCTTTCTTAAGGAACTATTAAAAAACCCTAAACATTCAGGTCATTCTCAAAAGCTATTGAGCTGCTAAAATAAATGTTGACTTTTTTAAAGTTGTCAATTATGCCTGGCACTTGATCCATTTTGGCCGTTTTATTGCACTTGTAGCATTGTTCTCCCTGGACTACGATTCTGAGGCAGACCACAATTCAAAGGATTTAACAGAAGTTGAATGGAATCCTTCGCATGATCAAAGTGACTCATCTGCATATGTTTTTGCAAGCTTAGTCCTCAAAACCAGATGCTAATAGTTTACCAGTCATACACAATAGTTAACTAGTTCCTAGCAGAATGTAAAACAATGCTAGGAAAGGACCTATTATCTTTTATATTAACAAGCAAACAGTACTAAACAAACTCTTAAAAGATTTTTAAAAAAGGAAAAAATCCAGCCATACATTATCCTTTAAATATTCTGGTATCTAAAAGGTTGCTTACTAGACCAAATCAAATGAAATGAACTAGGTAGATTAGCTCAGTTCATTGCTTTTAATTAAATACAACCTGAGCTATGCTCTCAATGAATTAGTACGAACATTTGCAGCTTCGATTTACACACTTGCTAAAGTAGCAATTGAAGCAACTGTATTCTGAATACATACTTGGGAAGAATGGTGCACAAGGAGGCAGGTGTAGGTTTTCCACCCAATAGAATTAATCCCAAGGGAAAGGGAGAGATGATCCAGGTATACTTTAACTTGGAAGTACCCTGTTTCGAAAGCATGTAATCCACAGTGTAATCCTGAATCCTTCTTAAGGAAAGGTTTTGCTGCAAAAATATTATCCTGACCTTTCTCCTACTGTTGCTATGGAAAGACATGTTTCCTGGCTTCTGGCGAAGGGCCAGTAATTGTATTTAAATGGGGTGTTGAACAACCGTAGTGTGTGCAGTGTGCTATTATTTCTTTGTGGGAGGTTTATTATAGGCTTCTGGTATATAATCTAAATTAGATGTCTGAGGAAAAATAATGCTTTTAAGTTTGGAAATTGTATTCTGTCTTTTAAATTCCCTGATTTCTCTTATAGTCTTTTGAAGTTCTTCTGAAGCTGTAAATGTTATCTGTATTCCTTAATCAAACCATCCTTTCAACCAGCTGCAGTAGAATGTCTCTCTTTCATGTTTATGGGAACTTGGATGCAATTATTTTCCTGAGATGAGCTTGCTATAAACAACCCTATCATTTCTAGACTTTCAAATTTCATTATCTTAAGCACAAATCAACATTGACGCTGCTCTAGTCTGGCTCTGATATGCTGTTTAACATTGACATGGGTGGGTGATCTTTTATTCAATTTCATTATATTAGTGAGTAAATTTAGCAAAATAAGTTGGCCCAGGTTGGGGAATCAAATTTTTTAAAGCTATTCACGGTACTTAAATCTTAACAGATTGGTTGACACAGAAAAAGGAAACAGCCATATTATCCTTGTCTACAACAGGTGCCTGGAAATGAATAAATTTTAGACTAAAGTACTAGTAACTAGGCAATTATTAGTACCTTGTATGTTATGTTTCCTGTGTGTTTTATAAGAATTATTATTGCATATTTTATTATATTTAGCCTTTTATTTCCCTCTTTTAAAAAAAGTTTTGTTTATGTAAGTACATAATTATTCAAGTGGCTAACCAAGCTGTACTTGGCTTAAAAACAAAAGTCAGTTGGGCAAACATAAATGGTTCAAGCACAGGCTTCTCACTGAAATCAGATGATCTTGATTTTGGTTTGAGCAGATGTGGGATAGTTCCAGATAGTGCTGTTTCTCTAGAATCTCCTACTCTCTGCTCACAAATATACACTCATGTATCATAAATGAGTGGCTCATGTCCATGAAATGCCATAGAAAAGCAATTTAACTTCTTATGAAGTTGTATAGGATCTGAACTTGTCACGTCTTGTTCCTCTCTCCGTGCCTTTTTGCTCACAGTGACTTTTTCAGCAAAGGTTATCTTTCTTGACTTTCTCTTAAAAAACACTTTCCTGCTGTTTCCATCCTCAGTGCCTCTGAAAGAGCCACTTCTGCTAGAATCTGCTGTGAATCAGCTGCGTGATTAAGTTTGGGAAAAAGATGATACATACACCTGCTATTTTCCATTTTTCCTAACAGTGTTGTACTCAGTGATGCTTAACCATCCTCCACTGCAGGCCTACTAAGAAGTGTTTATCTTTTGTATGAANTTGACTTTTTTAAAGTTGTCAATTATGCCTGGCACTTGATCCATTTTGGCCGTTTTATTGCACTTGTAGCATTGTTCTCCCTGGACTA
>VYZT01039618.1:0-14107 GCA_013400735.1 Pomatostomus ruficeps
ATATATATATATATAAATTATTCATATATAACAATACAATGTATGTGTTGAGAGTGACTAATTGCTTATAAGAAGTTGGCACAATATTGATTCTTGCACTATTCAATCCCTTAAATATATAACCGTCTTCTTTTCCATGTAGGAATTAAAATATTCCTTTCAAGAAGAATTCCCAAGAGCTTGTCTTATTCTCTTCTGTATTGTAAAACCAGAAGTAAAACAAAATGGTTTGGATTTTTTTATGTGCAATTTATCTTTCAAACATATTTATTTAAAGAGTATTTGATTTCTTCTTAGTAGCTAAAACATGTAAAAAGCAAAAGACAAAGCATAATCCTTTGCTTACCCTTTTTTTTTTATACAAAAGCAAAGACAGCATAAATGGAGTATTATTTAGCAGCATTAGTGTTTAAGATTTGCTTTGACTTATAAGAATGTTGACTTCATCTTTGAAGTCAGAAAGATAAAAAAGAACCATTTTCCTTTCCTCCTGTTTTTATTTCTTCTGAAATACTTATTTAAGAAAGTGATATTAAATGTGAATCATAACATTAGTAGTCTTTTCTGAAACCAGATTCTAGGAGAAAAACAAACAAAGGAACAATTCTGTGTCAAAATCTAAATATGTTCTGTCTTTGACAATTTCCTGGGTAAATTCTAACCTTGGATTAGTTCCTTAGAATTAGTGCTTATATTAGTAATGCAAGCATTCAAAGACAATTGGAGAACTGGTTGATAATGATGCAAACCCACCAAAACCATCCACCTCTCATCGTCTTTGAAAGACTGAGGCAGTCACGCAAGGTTTCTGGTGACTGAAAAAAAAGAAAGCAAATGTCACACTTACCTTCAAGATGGGCAAGAAAAAGAGATACAGGGAGCTGCAGACCTTATTCGGCTGAAGATTGGAAAGCATCATTGGAAAGCACATCAAAGCACATGTAGGACAAGAGGACAACTGAGAACAGCCATTTACTGAGGGTGGACTGATGCCTCATCAAACCGATTTCCTTCTCTAACAGGAAGATCAGCTTGGTGGGCAACGGAAGAGAAGTGCCTGCCCTAACCTTACCAAGATCTTTTACATGGTGTCCTACACCTTCTTATAGCTGTATTGGAAAAAAATGGTCTGGATAAATAGAATGACAAGCTGGGTGAAAAATTGACTAAATTGCCATGCTGAAAGAATAATTTTCAGCAGTTCAAAACCCAGCTTTAGCCAGATATTATACGTCAGCCTGAGTTACTCCTCAGAGTTGATACCGAGATCAATATTGTTCAACATCCTCATTAATGGTCTGCATGATGAGGGAAAATACATTTTCAGCATGTCCCTGGACAGGAGGACAGCTTCTACATTGAAGGACTGGCTGCCATTGAAAAGGTTTTCAGCTGACTAGAGAAACGGGTGGACAAAAATAACTGATTTCAATAGCCCTGTACACTGGACAAAATAACACCATTCAATAGCACAGGCTGGAAGCTGACTGCCTAGAGAGAAAAAAGATAAATCATTTTTTGAGACAACAAGTTGAACAGAAGTCAGCAGTGTGCTTCTGCAACAATGAAAGTTAAGTGTCTGCTGGGCTGCATTAACAAAATACTGTGAAAGTGTTTGGAAGGAATATCATATGTTTGCTCTTAGGTACCTATTCGTTAGGTATCTGTTCATGGACATTTTAGGAGAAAAAATTCTGATCTGATGCAGTGTGGTCATCCTCATGTTTTAAAAATGATGAATGGGTAAATTCTCTACATGAACTAGTGAAAATACAGTTACCTGTAGAATAGTTGTTTTTCAACATCTAACTTCAAGGAATGAGGTGTAATGACTGGCTGGGACAGTCTTTAAATGTATTTTCAATACTAAGAGGAGAATCATATAATGTCCTGAGGTGGAAGGGACCCACAAGGATCACTGAGTCCAACTCCCAGCCCCGCACAGGACCACCCCAAAAATCACACCATCTGTCTAAGCACATTCTCTAACACCATCTTGAACTCTGCCAGGCTTGATGCTGTGACAACCTCCCTAAGGAGCCTGTTCCAGTGCCCAACCACCTCTGGGTGAAGAACCTTTTCTTAATATCCAGCCTAAACCTCCCCTGAAACAACTTCAGGCCATTCCCTTGTGTCCTGCCACTGGTCACCAGAGAGAAGAGATCAGTCCCTGCCCCTCTGCTTCAGCTCGTGAGGAAGCTGTAGATGACATCTCCCCTCGATCTCTCATTTTGTCTAGGCTGTACAAGCCAAGTGACTTCAGCTACCTCTCGTATGGTTTCCCCTCTAGATCCTCCACCATCTTTGTCTGCTTTGGATACACTCTAACAGCTTTATGTTATTCCTATATTGTGATACCCAAAACTGCACAGAGGATTTGAGGTTAGGCTGCACCAATGCAGAGCAGAGCAGGACAATCACCTCCATCTATGGCTGCAAATGCTGTGCCTGATGCCCCTCAGGACACAGTTGGCCCTCCTGGCTGCCAGGGCACTGCTGACTCGTATTGAACTTGCCATTGACCATGACCCCAAGTCCCTTTCTGTGGTATTGCCCTTCAGTCTCTCATTCCCCAGCCTGTACATATATCCAGCATTGCTCCATCCCAGATGCAGAATCCATACTTGCCCTTGTTGAACTTTATATGGTTAGTGATTGTCCAGACCTCAGATCATAAAGAATAAACCTCTATGTTGTTTTCCTCTTAGGGAGTAAGAGCTACTCATCTCATTAGGCAGAAGAGGCTCTTGGTAGATAAACTGAAGTAACTTGTTTTTCATCAGGAGTAAGGTTAAATCACTAAGAGAATTACTTGGAAAAAGAGACACACTAGGAGATGGGAATTTCAGTGGTCCTTGGACTTACCATTTAAAAAGTAGTTTGTCTTTTGGAGCAGAAGGAATTCAGGATGCAATCCCTGGGCTGCCAAGGTCAGTGCACAGCAGAACCTGAAGCCAGCAACACAAGGGAGTGTGATACTATTTTCATTATAATTACATTTGGGGTTTTTTTCAGTCTTTTCTCACCTATAGATAGATATAGTAGGTGTAGTTTTGACCCAAATACAGAAGGATTAAACTCACAAATGTAGATATATAGCAAGATGCCATAAGTACTATACATCTGCTACTTTTGAAGGTACTCTTTTTATATTTTAGAATTTGCTTTTTCCAGATTAGACATTTAATAGACATTTAATTTACCACTGAGATATTGCAGAGCAAATATACGACATCAACCAAGTAGAAATTAACTGATTGATTTTAATTACACTTTAATAAGATGCCACTGCTTCAAGGGGTCAACCCAGGACTGAGTTTTTATTATAAAATTCTGTAAAAAAAATTTAATGGATGTCCTGGGGTGACATTATGAAACCACTTTATTCCTTACCTGCCTGCCTAATGCCCACTGCTGCTGTGCCTTTCAGACAGACCCGAGGGGCGGGGCCTGAGCTGGGGTCGGTTTAACCGAACCGGCACGTGCAAGGCAGCGATAAAAGCGGCTCAGCCCAACGGCCAAGGGGGTCAACGGCTCTGGGAGAGGCGGCAGGTCGGCGGCTCTCAACCGAGACTTTGTGAGAGGATGGCTCGCTGTTCCGTGCTAGTTTGAAAGAGGTTTTGTTTGTTTCTCCTTTCCCTCCCCCTGGCCTCCCTACCCTCCTTCCCGTCTCTCCAGCCCGGGGACCCTGTGGGGTGGCCACAGCGGGGTGGCCCCGGCAGGTCGGAGCTGCGAGGAACGCCACGCCCGTGAGTGAGGAGGCGGAGTCACCAAGATCCACCAGCTCCGCCCACTGTGCCATCGGCTCCTTGCAGGCATCCTTTTCTCGTTTTGTTCTCTTTGTTTCTCCCACTTTCTTTTTGTGTTACTAGATCGTTTTTTTCCCGTGTTAATAAATAGTCACCTTTTTTTCTGCACTTTCATTTGCTGTTGTTAATTTGTTTCATTGGTGGAGGGAAGAGGGGAAGCCCTTTTCCCTTGGGAGGAGGTGCTCATCCCTGAGCATTTCCTCCTGAACACTTTGTCTCCCAAACTGAGACAAAGGAACAGCAAAAAGCCTTAGCTGGTATCTCAGCTACAGTGCATCATCTTCCTTTTATAACTGTGCATTTATGGTTCTATTGTAAAGAAAAAAAATTGCTCATGCTTGATGAATTGCTCAGTGATAAAACGTAAGTTGTGCCAAGTCTCGATCAAGCATACCCCTCTTCCCAATAATGCCCTTTGACTAGCTTCATGTTTGATTGTTTACATTCCACAAAGCCTTCTCTCATCAGTTTTGCAGCTCAGATGCAGCTCTTCTCACTGAACAGAAACCCTGGATAGAACAGTGATTATGCCCTCAGGTATTCTTGTCATGCCACACTTGCTGCACATTCTAAAGTACAATTGCAGCAAAGAGAATGGGAGACACTAATGGCTTTATGACTGCAGAAGTATACATATGCTTGTAAAATCTTCCCTCCCTGCCCAACCACTTGAAACAGAGCACAATTTGCTTGAACATTGTCTGCGTTACTTCAACATGATATTTCAATATCTGAAAATATTTTAGTCTTAGAAGTTGTATATTTAAACTAACTACTGTCAAGGAAATCTATTTTAAAAACCTCATAAAACAAAAAAACCCCTGATAGTCTATACAGTTTTTATACCTGAGACAAGTATATTTTTCTCTTTTGGACTAAAATTTTATCTAGAGTTTTTGCACACTGGAGACACCATAGTTTTTGTCTCTTTAAAGAGGAAATAACATTTGTCAACAACAGCAAATACCATTTCTGATTTGGGACTTCCTTACATCTTTTATATGTACACAAATTCAGTTATGAAAGGGATTCTATGATTTTGATTCTAACAACTCTTTAAAATGGTCTTTTGTACCAAATGTGACATATATAAATAATAGGATCCTGAGTTTACATAAGTCTTTATGCTTGTGGAATGGGAGGCAGTACTTCTATTGTATGTTTAATGTCATACTATAAAAGCAGATAATGTGACTGTTCCTTTTAACCTTGAAGACTGAAACCATACAGCTCAAACGAAGTCACAAATGCATTCAGTGCTTATTGGACACCACTGAATATGTTAGCAGCTGAAATGGTTTTGTGAAAAAAAAAAAAAAAAAAACCCAAAACACTAACTTAATAGATTAAAGAAAGAAAAAAATCTAATATCTTAGAGAAGGGGAAAAAAATAGAAATTTAGCATATAAAAGTGGATCACTAAGCTAGCTGCCTGGTCTTTGCATGCAAAATTAAGCCTACATTCTGCTGCTGGAAGGTATCAATATTTAACTGCCCCTGACAAGACAAAGGCACATAGTATGAACCAAGAATTATTACTGTGAATACATAAGTCTTTACCTGCAGTGTTTTTATATCAATAATTGATTTTCAGTATGCAATGATACAGAGTTTGGATCCCATTAACAAATTGGGATGTAATTATCAAATATGCTTTCACAGAATAACTAGCCTAGCAGATAACATTGAAAGAGTGGAAGTAATTATGTATTTCTTTTTAAAAACTTCTGGAAGTGTCTAAGATGACATTCTAAAAATTAAAGCAAAGAATTATAATGAGGTTAAATTTTCAGAGATAGATACAAAACTGATTGAAAATTAATTCAGTGGGCTGAATTAATAGATGCCAACTTTTTGATTGGTTACTATGTGAGGTTTCTGGTCTGAGCACAGTTTTGTTCAATACTTTTATTGAGTTAACAGGTAGAATACAGAGCATATTCTAAAATTTTTGACAACATCAACAAATGTGAATAAATCAAATTAGAGGGGTTGCAAACAGATTAGATTATTGGATTTTAAAGTCAGCAAAATAAAGATGTTTTGAAATCAGCAAGAATAACAGTGCATAGCAGAAGTACAGTGTTACATTTCAGTTTTGTAAAATTCACTAAAACAAAATACAGACTACAGTTAAGAGACATTACTGCTTAAAAGATGGAGGTTCACAGGAGTCCATAAATTAATCATTGTTAATAGGGAAGAAATGTTTCTCTGTATGAAAAAGGAAAGAGTCATTTAGGAAGCAATATGATTTTTCTGTCCTAAGTTTTAGTCTCATCTCGACCCACTTAGAAAGAAATAGCAGAAAGCAAGCAAGAATAGCATGAAAAGTTGAAAACATAGCTAAGGAGGAAAGGTCAAAGACAATGGGTTTGTTTTATTTAACAGACAAAAAAAGACTGCCATGAAAAGGATAATAACCAGATGTCCTCATTCTGTTTGCAAAAAAAGAGGTTTATGTTAAGTATAAAGAGAAATTTTCCTTATAATAAAAGCAGTGAACTGTGATTATAGAACATACTTTTGAAGAACTGAATAGATATTTATCTGTGACTATATTTATAGTCAAGTAATATTTCATCCTTCTTCAGTAAAGGAGAACTGAGTGACCTTTTACAATAACATCCAGCCTACTACTTACATGACTTTTTTATTGTACATTAATAAAAAATTGGAAAAATATTTCAAATGTCTTGAGCTATGAGATATGCCAAATTTATCAAGAAATACACCTTCATTACATTATAAGATATATAAATAGTGCATGAACATTACTTTCTTAATTTACCTAGATATAAAGAAGAAAATAAAAGCAAATATTCACTTCTTTATTTCTGTTGCAAATCGTCATGGATCTTTACTTCAATATCATTGATGAAATATGGACATCTAAGGTATATCACTCACTAGATAACATCATGGGCAAAACAGATTTGGATTAGAGATATTAATTAAATATATTGCTAACAAAATCAGACCAGGATAATGAAAAGTAAAATAAGACCTTAAAACCACTTCACCCCTATCCCTCACTCCTTCCCAGCTTTGCCTCCTTCCTGCAGTGGTGCAGGCAGACAGGGAATGGGGGCTATTGTCAGTTCATCACAAGTTGTTCCTGCTGCTGCTTGGGGAAAAAAGTCCTCTCCCTGCTCCAGTGTGGGGTCCCTCCCATGGGAGACAATTCTTCATGAATTTCTCCAATGTGAGCCCATCCCACAAACAACAGTCCTCAAAATACTGCAACGCGGATCACTCTTCCACAGGGTGCAGTCCCTCAAGGACAGGCTGCTCCAGCGTGGGTTCCCCACAGGGTCACAGGTCCTACCGGGAAACCTGCTCCAGCTTGGACTCTTGTCTCCACCATTCCCCATGTCCCTGCCAGGAGTCTGCTTCAGCACAGGCCTCCTGGTCCCTGCCAGAAGACTACTCCAGCACAGGCTTCCCATAGGTTCACAGCCTCATCTCAGGCATCCACCTGCTCCAGCATGGGTCTCTTCCACAGGCTGTGGGTGGATCTCTTCATCCCCATGGTTCTCCATGGGCTGCAGAGGCACAGCTGCACTGTGGTCTGCACCATGGGCTTCAGGGGAATCTCAGCTCCTGTGCTTGTAGCACTCCTCTCCCTCCTTCTTTGTGGACCTTGGTGTCTGCAGAGTGGATCTTTTCATGTTCTTCCCCTGCTCTTCTCTGGCCATACTTACAACTGCACAATAACTTTCTTTTTCTTCTTCTTAAGTTATCACAGAGGCATTACCATCACTCCTAATTGGCCAGCAACATGTCCATCTTGGAGCCAGCTGTCATTGACTCTGCTGGACATGGTGGAAGCTTCTACTAGCCTCTCACAGAAGACACCCCTGTAGCCCGATACCAAAACCTGTCTGTACAAACCCAATACAGCCATTGAAAAAATATATATCTATAATTCATGGAGATAGAACAGGGAAATCATAGTTAATGCTGATTTATAAAAATTTCTGATGAGTGAGAAAAGAGTTTGTATGAGTGCTGACACAACAGAGCCACACTGAGCATAATGCAGTTTAACTGATATTCAGCAAAAATTAAAATCCTGTTTGTTTAAAAGCAAACTTAAAAGTACATATAAACCCACAACTATTCTATAACTACAGATGATATCTTTTCCTCTTAAATCATATTTTCTATATGCTACTGTTGACACAAAAATATTTAACTTTTTTCCAAATATTTATATACAAAAAACCCCATGATAGTAGAGACAACTGAATCCTTTAAAGTTAAAACTAACTTTTTACCAAATCTGTGTAGCCAATTCAATACATAACCTTTTTTTTTGTGAACATTTTATGCATATTTTATTGATCACAGTGTTTAAAAATGTTTCATTTATTTACATCAACCACTAAATGTTAGGAGATAAAGAAGTGGGAAATATATTACAGAAATGAACAGAATTTGGATTGGTATCTAACTGGCTTCCATGGATTGTCTTTATTTTCTGAATGTTTGCAAAAACACATAGGTGCATTTCCTAGCCTAGATAGAAAAATCTATCTTTTTGTTTTTCAAACATGTTAAATACATCTCAGTAAACAAGTAATACAGAAACATATAGCTTCATAGAGAACAATAGTATTTTGGATCTGCAAACAACTATTTCCCCTGTCTGATGTCACTACTATTTAGCCCTCTGAGGTTAGCATTTATTGATTCTGCTTTTACTTTGATTGGATCTTACCTACTTCAGTGCTTCAGTAAATTGAAACCTTCTCCAGTTCATGGAAGAAATCTGAGAGCAAGGCAGTGAGAAAATGTACACTGACCTCAATTTGTTTCAGATGGTATTGGTAAAAACATTGTCATCAGGTTGCACAAGTGACCTCAGTTAGTAAGAGATAAAAATAAAAGCTCATATTCTCAACAAGCCTTTAACAGAAGGAGATTTAATTATTCCCAAAGTACAAATCACAGCACTATTTTTCTATATTCTGTAAACATGAGAGTTTCTATTATCCTAATGATTTTAAAGTTCAGCATCCAAAGGCATTCCCTGCTGAATAAAATGGTTTTATGTGATGTGAGATTTGTTTCATACCTACAATGTTATTATAATCTATATTATATATTTTACTACTTATATGTATTTATCTATGTACCACATAGATATTATAATATGATATCTATAATATAATCAATATGATATGATATGATATATATAGTGTAGTATAATATTTATAATGTAAGAGCCAACTCCTCATACCATGAATCCTGGGCTTATGAAGACAAGCATGGACAAATTGAAAGTTGTGATATTAATGTTCTCAATTCAAAAGTTAGAGGGTGCCTTTCTTCAGAGAAATTTTTTTTAAACTCTTTTCAGACCTACATCTCCATTACACTTAAGATGGTTTTATACAAGGGTTTAAATTTAAGCACTTTTTTCTTGGATTAACGCTTATCCTTGGAGATGAGCAACTACCACAATATGATCCTTTCCCCCCTTTTTAATTTCTCATGCACAAAACCTCTGCCACTGAAAAAGAGTTACCATTTACCCCAGCTTCTTCCTATGTCAGATATAAACAAGAAAATGCTTGTGTATCTGTGGTGAGTTAGACTTAGCAAACACCCAAAAACACCGAGCTGTTCACTCACTTTCCCTCCTTAGTGGGATGGGAGAGGAAACGGGATGAGAAAGTTCATGGTTGAAGATAAAAACAGGGAGATCAGTTACCAATTACCATCACAGGCAACACAGACTGAACTTGTAAAAATGAACTTTATTTATTTACAATAAGAATAAAATTTAATTACTGATTTGGGTAGTGAAAAATACAGCCAAATTTACAACAGCTTTCCTTCTCCCGCTTTTCTGGATCAGCTTCACTCCCTCTAAACAGCACAGGTTGAGGATGTGGGGTCATGTTCAGTAATTATGGGGGTTTCTTTGCTGCTCCTTGCTTATCACACTTTCCCTGTGCTCTAGCATGGGGTTCTCAAGGAGTGCAGTTCTCTCAGGAATATCCATCTGCTCTGACAGGGATCCTTCACAGGCTGCAGTTTTTATCTGCTCCAACATCATAGAATAGCAGACAATTATTTTCGGCCTGGACTAATTTCTTATTAAAAAATTTCTTATTTCTTAATTTCTATACTTCTGTTGTGAGTAAACATGCAAGCGTAGCTCAGGGAGGGATAGTTCAAGGAAAACAAGTGACCAGGTTTGTTAGATATGAATCGTAAGTTCAAGCAGCAACTCTGGAATCTTCTGATAAAGAACATCTTGAAAACACATCACTAAAGTTTATTCAGCAAGAATTTGAGACACTGAGTATTCCAGAAACTTTTTACAATAAAAGTTTTAGTTTAGCACGTCACACTTGGAAGGAAGTTGTAGATTTTGCTACAGACGGAGGATAGTGAATGTAAATTCATTCACAGGAAACCATTCATATGAATTCAAGTGAATTCACATACATATAAAGCAAAAACTGCTATAACCCAGTTTGCTTGTTTGCTTGCTTGTTTTTCCAGAAATCAGATATCAACTGGATAAATTAATAAATAAATATCCACCCCTATTAGTGCTCTGTAAGAAGTTAGAGCTTTTTTGTTTGGCTGGGTTTTTTTTGTAGAATTCAGAATAAATCTACTGTCTTTTAGTCCATCCCTTTTTCATAAAAAACAGATATGTAATGACAGAGAATACCTCGGGATTCATAAGAGCTTGGGCTGTACACTTGAGTACTCTATCTACCCAGCCTTCACAAACTAAAGGGCAAACACCTCCTCATTCTCCATTTCAGATTGCTCTATCAGTCTTTGCAGATGAATTATCAACCCAAAGAATCTTAAGGTCCCATGTCTGTGCTCAGTTACACCACTGGTTGAATTCATAATACTAGAAAATCTGATTTGGCTGCTAAAATACCACAGAGTTAAAATGCAAGTGTTTCAAATCTAAGAACCTTACCTGTCATAAAAAAGTTATTTCTGTTCTCCTAAAATATTTTAATACAGTACAAATTTTTTCATTTTTTGTTATTGTTTGCAATTTGACCTTCAATGTCACATGGTGGTATGTCAAATGAAGTAATTCTGATCATGTGAAATTGGATCATGTCTCATACATCAACAGGATTGATTAAACCTGACAAGATGCATCAAAAATGTGATACATATGCCTCAAAAACAGACATAATGTTGACTTCTGGAAACAACAGTGTTTCTTAATAATTTCTGAAAGATATATTTTCCTTTGGGAGTAAAAACAAACACATATCAACAAGGCAAATGGTTTCACTGGAATTTGGACATGATAATTAATGAGGCCAGAGAGAAATAGATACATTTGCTCCCTCTCAGGAAATTAACTTGTAAGTAAACAATATTAATTTCCAAACTAATTTCAGTTTAAGATAAGATTTGTAAATAACATTTTGTTAATAAAAAGTAAAAAAGAAATTAATTAGATACAAAAATNCAATCCACGGTGATGTGTGAAAACATATAAATAAAGTCGGAGGGCTCTGCCCTCTCTCTTCCTGCTCTCTCTCCTGCTGCGTCTGTGTGTGTTCTTGTGTGGCTCTCCTTCAGGCCCTCGGTCTAGCAGGCCTGCCTGGGGAGTGCCATATCAAAATAGTCATGAGACAGGAAACACATTTTATCTCCTTTGAATACTGTCCCAGACATAAATTTTTTAATGCTGTATAACACCACCTAGCAACATCCGAATGAGCTTCTCCTGGTCCAGATGCTGCCCAGTAGACTCATAGTAATTCACAAAATTCACAAAAACGTTCATACTGGAGATGAGGAAGAAAATATCTGCACAGCAAAGAGGAAAATATATTGCATTCAAATTTAATCTAAGAAAAATCAGAAGGATTTGCTTATATTGTAAGTTTTTACAGAAATTTCTATGAGCTCATTTTATCATATTCATTTAAACTGAGTCATGAATTAACCATAAAAATCCAAGAGATAACTTAGGAAATAATGCATTTAAATAAAACAGAATCTGGCTTCAAAATACTTAAATAGTTCATTCTCCTTTAGGATTTATTTACACACTCCCTTCCCCCCACCTCCACCCCCCCCTTTTTTTCTTTTACTTAAGTGGCCCTCTGTAGTTAAGAATCACAGCAGTTCACAGCAAAATTAGAAATAAGGAAGTTACTTGTTTGCTAACAACATAAAAACCAATAAATGTTGTTTCTCTGAACCCAAAAGAAATAAATCAGCTGATGATTTCCATGCTCATTCTTCACTTAACCCAGATAGATTTTCAGCAAAGACTTTTCTAGTGGTCATTTTAACAGCCTGTATCCACATGTATGTGTGCCCCAACAGCTATGTCAGTTTCTTTCCACAGTGTATCTTGTATTTTTAATGCATACACATAAACACATGAAAAGCTGTTTATTTATGTGTTTGGGTTGCAAACCCTAGATATTCTGCAGTGTAATATCACACAGGAATCATGGGGCTCTTTCATCCCTCTTAAATGAAGGCAACGGTTAAAGCTTCTGCTTCAGCCACGTGTAACCAGACCAGCAACACAGGTCAGTCTGTGATAAAACACAAAGCACTAAGCAACTTTTTACTGTTCTTATTATATATTTTGTCAAGTCCCTTATTTCTGTGGAAGTCTGAAAAGACATCAATATAAATTCAATTCACATTAAAGCTTTTAATGGTAATGTATAGAGAATAAAGATTCATATAGTTTGCTGTATGAATACTTTTATTTATCTGTTCAGAGATTTAGGACCTCAAAAGAGTTACAGTCCTGAAGTCCTGTCATATTTTCATGTACTACCTTTTCCTGATGCAGCAATTATCAGATACGTGAATGTTTTGAAAGGGGTTGTCTGCTGACAGAAATTACAATCCAAAGAGGCAGCGGTTAGATTTGGCAGGAGTGTTATCTGTGACACTGGGTAAAGAGAAAAAAAGAGGAAGAGAAAAAAATATCATTGAAGGTTGAGGAAAGCAGAGCTTTTCTGTCAAGTCTTTTTTTCATGCTAGCATCTCTAAGTATCTGCCCTAGAGCATTTTATTCTTACTGTATTTCATTATTTCACTTCCTTATGTTTCACAGTACAGATTTAACTCATCCAAAACAAATAGCCAAAGAGTTATTTTTAAACATTATTTCCCAACGTTTTTAGCTACTGTTGTGAGTATTTGAGATATATCAGCACAAATGAGGTCTAACCTTAGCGCTGACCTTAGTCCTAGTTCTTCCACTGTGCAGCTAAAGAGACAACTGAGGAAGTGGACAAGTTTGAAAACAGAAAGCAGTTTTGTGTGCAGGTGTCCATTTGTTTGCAGTGAAGTTTTTTAGGGCAGCCTCTGTGACACAGCCAGTCTCAGCTGACTTCAGGCAACTCATCTTTCAATCCTCATGTAGATAGACATATTAAAAATGGGAATTTTTACCTTATAGCAGGAGTTCAAAACCACTATTTGAGGACTTAAGGGTTAAAAACAAGTGATACCCTAAGATAAGAATACCTTTACAGAAACTGATACTTCAGAGAGGAAAAAGCAGCCAAAATGGTGAGGGAATTAATGTAGTCAGAGGGTTAGAGAAAATCAGATTGGCTACAACAGATACTGATTGGAAAATAGGATGAAGATTAGTCCAATTACTACATGGGAAAAGGATAAAATTAATGAAGGTTTTAAATTGCTGAATTACTTTAAATCAACTTGTCAGTAAGAGACAAAAGTCAACAGTTTAGGCAATTAGAAAGAAATGAAGATCTTGTAAAGTCATCTTTTAAAAAAAAAGAGAGCCAGAAAAGGAGAATATATTTAATTGAAATACATGCAAATGAGCTAGTCAGATAAAGGTTTCATTCAGTAAGAGTACCATGTACCTACTTCTAAACAAGTGAATGCTTTCTTGGATGACAACAGCATAACAATACTCGTGTGATTAAACTGAGCAGTCATCTAATTACCCTGCTGAATTACAGCTTATATAAGGTCAAAACAAGACTTCCTGGCTTACAAAGCACCTATATGATTTTCTGGAAATACATTTATTTGTTTTCCCTCTCATCTAGTTGAAACGGAGTTGGACATCACATGCACAGGATCCACAGATCCAGTACAGAAGGCCACAACATGGATGACTGACTCTACAGCTTTGGATTCAGGTCAGTCTGTCTGAGATTTTGTTTCTTGCACTGTGTAAGTATCTTGTAATACAAAGTCATTGATTTAAAACATCAAGGATGGTGCTGATGATTTCATCCTCCTTAGATGGAAGATGCTCGAATGCTGCAGTGCATTCGGGAAGG
>VYZT01039618.1:14135-44353 GCA_013400735.1 Pomatostomus ruficeps
GGAGTGTCGGCTGGCTGGGGGGGGGGGGGGGGGGGGGGGGCAGTGAGTGTCCGTCCGCGGCTCCAGGGACTGTCTGGGCTTCTGCAAGGCACGGGAGGGCTGGCAAAGATCCTGCAAGGTTTCACCCAACCCACTGATGTTCCAGGTGCATCAAAGAAGGAGAGACAGGCGGAGGGGCTTCCCAGACGGTTTATTTGGCACCGGCGTCGAGCCAGGGAAGCACTGGCACGGGGGGGGTTGTAGTTACATAAATACAGACACAAGGGGGCGGGGGGAGGGTAGAACATCCAATAGAGAAGCATTGCGGGGTTTGAATTTGGAGGGCTTTGTGTAGGATTACACAATATAGAGCTCTCCATGGGGTGGAGAACCACTACCGAGGTGGGGGAGGGGACATAGCAGAGCCTGGCCATGAGACAGACCAAAACTGGCCAGAGCACACCGCAACACTCGAATGTGTCTGACTGCAGCTCTATCGAGTCACATTGTAGCATCTAATAGTCTTGTTCTGAGTTTGCAGTGCCTACAAAGTGGCTCACAATTCTGGTCAAGGACTTGTATCATTTGGTAAGAGTCAGAAGGTGAGTATTTAGTGAACATTTGTAGGATGATGAAACTGTTATTTCAAGTCAAATTAGAATGAGGGAAGTCCCATGAATTTGTTTACTTCTGGGGTGAGTATCCTAATCACTGAAATATTATATAATAGGCAAGATTGACACTGCATCACAGAATTCAATTGAATTAGTCAGGTTTACATCATACCTGATAAATCAATCTTTTTAGGATGATTAAATGTCCAAAAGTCTGTTTTCTGCTTTGCAAATGTCCTTAGGCAAAGATAGGTGCTCATTTGCCAGTTCTGAGCATCCATAATACCAAATAATATAAACTTTTTCAAAGACTTTTGCTCATGTTGTTATTTTAGACCTGGAAACACATCAAAATTCTAATCTTTGACAATTGACTTTACGTTTGTAAGATTTTTTTTTTCTCTTTCCCTGATCCTCAAAAGTCATAGAGAACAGTTTAACAATTAATCCCACTTGCTGCATTTGGGCATACTTTGTAATGAGCTAATTAGAATGCAACTGTAGCATGACTTTTTGAGATAGATCTGAATGACATCTTTTACATAACACTATTAACTGCTATTACATATAGAAGATTTTTTTCCCTAAAAGCACTTCCTACTTTGATGCTCAAATGGTTGATAACGTGAAAAAAAACCCCAAACCAAACAAACAAACAAACCAGTCTTATGTATAACTAACCTTTTTAACCATCCTCATGCTAATTTCATATGATTGCTATCAATGTTTTCTACAAACAAGACTACATATTGGACTACAGATATTTATCATCATGCCAAATCATATTCCTGGAAGAGAAACAAACAGGCTTTCAAGAGATGAACACACTTTAAATGTCTTTCATATCATCCTATTTGGCAGGACTAGACTCGATAGAGAATTGTTGTTTTTCTTTACTCTCAAATCTTTTCCGAGTTGTAGTCTTTGTTTCACCTTGAGGGGAAATTGCTTGTTCCTGCTAGAATAATTTTATTTACACTTGAGGACCAGATATCTTTATAAGGGATTAATCCTCAAACCCCTGTGGGCTAAGTACATGTAAATGCATTGCTCTATTAGTCATACTTGGCAAATCTGAAGAAAAAAAGCCAATTCTTGTAAGGGTTTTATGGAAGCACTAGGTTATAACTTGTACAGCAGCAAAGGAATCAGCAGGAAACACCAAATACTCAAGAGTTCCCTCTTCCCTAGGGTGTCTTCCTCAGAAAAGTAACAGAGTTAATCCCCTTCTGACTTTCTCTCAAAGAACTGATTCATTTGGAACAGAACAGGAAAAGAGAGCTCTCCAGATGCTATCTATGAAATTATACCTAAGGCCTAGAATTGCCCTTAACTTCCATGGTACTATTTTACATTTTTCTTGGCAGCATCTCAGACTTGACATAATTTATTTTCCCTGAACTATGTTAAATATGCATAAGACTTCATACTCCACCCTTTCCTATAGTGTACTTCTAAGAAATATAATTGAAAACAGAACCCATATAAATGTTATCAATGATTCTTTATGTCACTTGTTTGTTCCTTTCTGCAGTAGTTAGAAGACTCTCTTGACACCGTGTGGATAAGCAGCAATAATTTTTCAATAAAGCAAAAAAAAATTATTAAATGTTAGCTGAAAAAGGGCAGTAAGCATTATTAGGCAATTTTCTTGAAAATAAAGGGAAAAGTAAATGGACAAGCGATAATTACATCTCAGAATTTTACATTATTTTCTCACTTTCTTTTTTTACATATTTACGGTTACCATTGAAATATTTCTGAGATTTGGCTGTCTTTCCCAGTCCAAGACTTTAATCAAAAAGGTGAAGGGTGACAGAGTATTTGGTTATTAATTTGTTAGCACAAATAGTGCTTCTCAGCTTCTACAGAGAAAAATCTTCATTTGATGAAATAAAAGACAAGCTTTGAACTTCTTACATCTCTGTGTGCCATAAGTACTTCTTATGTTCTTTGTTCTTACACAAGGAGATCTAATATATCCAAGTTACCTGTCCAGCAACTAGTAAATTAGGATAAATTATTGGCAAATGTTAAATCATTATTGCCCAATATGATTCATCTCTCCTGAAAAGCTTAGGCATATAAAATATGTTTTATATTTTTTGACAAATAAGAATGAATACTGAGAGTTATGCACCAGCACAGCACCTTCTGATAGCCAATAGTTAGTGTTTGCATGAAAATGAGAGGAATCCTTCTGCTGTAGATTTTAGACCATATTAATAAATGCGCCAGGAAAAGCCTTTAGGTGTGTGCCAAGTCTCTCTTTTCCTGATATTTCAACAATCAGTTCTGAAACCATTTTCATTTGGATTCACTGATCACTACTTACCATTAAATGTCGCTGGTTTGAAAGAACCATAACTGACACATTCCTGCAACAGTTTTATCTAACTAAACTAAAAAGTTAACTGCTTATCTCTATGGAAAAGGTTGTGCACAAAGTGCTCTTGGCCCACTGAATTGTCTTTATCAAGGCCTTTGACACATACCCCTTAAAGCCAAATTGACAAGATATAGACTGGATATGTACACACTAAGGTGAGTAGAAAATTACCTGGACTGTCAGGCTGAATTGGTAGTGATCAGTAGCACAAAATCCAACTGGCAGTCAGTAATGGCATCTCTTAAGGATCTATACTGAGGCCAATAGATTTTATATTTCATTAATGATCTGAGTGGTGCAATAGAGTGGATAGCATACACCCTCCATGAATTTATGGAAAATACAAAATTGGGAGGAGAAATTGGCACACTGAACAGGAGGGCTGCTGTGCAAAGGGATGTCAATAAGCTGGAAAATTGAGCTGAAAAAAATTCATGAACTCCAGCAAAGGTAAATACAAATTTCTCTTCCAGAGAAAACCCTTGTCATCCTGTTGGACAAATAACTGCATCCAATTGTAGGATCCTCAGCACAAAAAGGACATGGACCTGTTGAAGTCAGTCCAGAAGAGGGACACCAAGATGATTAGAAGGATGGAGCACCTCTCCTGTGAGGAAAGATCTTGAGAATTGGGGTTTTTCAGCCTGGAAGAGAGAAGGCTTTGGGATGACCTAATTACAGCCTTCTGTAGGGGATCAGACCTAAGCACATTTTGTCTCAAACATTCTGACTGTTATGACAGGAAAGACATGGTCAGAGGAGAGGGTCTTGCAGAGGTGGGGCTGTGCTGTTCTGAGCCACCTTCCTCCTCCGCCTTGAGACCCACACTCAGATCCTCCTCTCTGCTCTCCCCCATCCCACTTCCTGAGGAAGGGCTGGCTGTGCATATGTGAACAAAACAGTGTGAAAAGTCTAGCTTACATAAGCAGCATGCAGCAGGTGAACTGTAAGGAGAGTGGAATAGGCCCCCTCCCTCTTCTTTCTCTGGCTCTCCTTCTCCTATTTCTTCTCTCTTTGTCTTGAAATCTCAGTTCCAGACCATCCACATGGCAGGGTGCATGCATGGTCTAAGGACTGGTGGTATTCTTTGCTTTCTGCCCTTGCTTTGCCTGAGCAAAGCACAGCTATCTCAGTGTGAGAGACTGGAAGGATTGCTGGTTCCAAACATTTCAGGGGCGGGATGTGTGTGGAGAAGGGGCAGGTCAGGCCTTGCTCTGGTGAGGATGTGCCCTGCTCTGCACACCCCACTGGCCCTGGGCCTGTATCCCAACCCTACAGGAGCCCCCAATCACTGGCATAGCAAAGACCATGCTCCACACTTGCCTCTGGAGCCCCTATTCCAGCTCCTGAGTGGCCACTAGACAGGAAGTCCCACCAGGGGGAAGGGCCTAGGAAATCCAAAGAGTACTTAAACTGAAGCATGAGGCAAGCACATGTCTTAACCCTGCCTTTCCTTGGATGTTATATAAGCTGAGACACTGCTGGAACCCAGGAGTGGGACCTATATTTACCCTTTTCTGTACCTTTTCTCCCTTTCTCTCTTTCTTCTTCTTATTCTCTCTTTGTGGAGTTTCGAGTAACTTAAAATCAGATGGATTTGGAATTTCCTAAGTGGAATGGTCTAAGTCAATGCTTTGTGAAATGTTTTATGTTGGTTGAATGCTTTAAACTTTTGCTAAAGTTCTCTGATTTTCTGAAGTTGCCAGTAAAATTTGGGACTGCACTTGGAATACTGCATCAGGTTTTGGGCACCTATATACCAGAGAGACTGGATATACTGGAGCAAGTCCATCAAAGGCCACCCAGATGTTCAGGAAGCTGGAATAATTGACATATGAGGAGAAGCTGAGATGTTCATATGAGGAGAAGCTGGGCCTGTTCAATGGTGAGAAGACTGAGCTGAGGAGACATTGCTGTCTATAATGGCAGAACAAAAGACAAAGCCAGGAGCTTTCTGAGTTGTAGAGTGGGAGCAGGGGTAAATGATGGTATGAGTTGCAGTATGAGACATTTCAATTCAACATAAGAAATTAAATTTTGTCATGAAGGTGGTCTAAACACTGGAGCAGGTTGCCTGTGTAATCTCCATCATTGGAGAGATTCAAAATATCCTGGTCTGAGCAGAAGCCTGGACAATATTACCTCTGGAGGTCCCTTCCAAGCTATATTTTTCTGTGTGTCTATGACCTACATGAATAATTGATAGAAAAATCTGCCAGTGAAATGCAGCACACTGCTGTTCAAAAAAGACCAAACATAACCCCATAGTCTGAATATGTATTTTTCATGCATAGCATCAGTTCCTAGGCCATACACAAATAAAAGCCAAAGAAGTGAATCTGGTTGGTTACCCTTTCCAACAAAGTCTTGTTTTTCTTTAGAGCGTATATACCATTACTGGGTGAGGAAGAGGGAGAACAATCGAAAAAACACCCAACCCTCAGTACTAATACTAGCTGTATCATTGGATGAGATACCCTTATACCTAAACAGATGATACAAAAACTCAGTAAATTTTTTAACATCTTAGCAAAAGTCTTGATACTAGCCATGTTGACAATAGAGGTGAGTAGTATTTTGTCCGGATAGTATATGTGGACTCCTTCCTGTCCTTAACTTTGGAGTTACCTCCATTCATTTTCCATGTCCACTGAATTTTGCTTATTCTTAGTCAAACATTACATCTGTTGCTCATCAGTGACTCTGAATCACTTTTTACAGGCAACATTACTGTATAATCCTCTGTCCATTTGCAAAATTTTTGGCTTAATCAAAGTATTTTCCGATATCCAGGAAATCTTCCATTCACTGATTTGACATTAAATAGACTATGGGAGAAAGGCTGCTGCCAAAAGAAGAGGATAGAAAGCTCAAACCAGGCAAATGTTTTCTGTCTTTTCCAGACCCATTTGAACCAAAGCGTACTTTTTCAGTATAGCAGCCAATCTGACACTAAATGACAAGACTGAGTTACAAACATTTTTGGTTTGAAGATAAGTTTATCTCAATGCCCTACAATATGTAAGTAAAAATTCAAGATTTTTGAGGCTTTTTTAGAGAATGAGCATCTATAGAACTGTGAATATAACTTGGCTAAACAAGAGCAGTAGATTAGCAGCTGATAAGCCTGTTATTTTAACCTTGCTATATTCAGCAAATATTGCAGTGTGTTCAAGGTGGTAAGGGAAAAAAATTATCACCTGTTAATTTATGCTATCATCTCCCCATATAGTAATGTAACTTTCTCATCAGCATTGCAATTCTTTTTTGTAATCAAATGAACTTTTCCCTAATGTACGTTGTGGATACCCCATCCCTGGAAGTGTTTAAGGCCAGGTTGGAAGGGACCTTGAGTAATTTGGTTTAGTGGAAGATGTCCCTGCCCAGAGCAGTGGGGTTGGAACTAGATGATCTTTAAGATCCCTTTCAACCCAAGCCATTTCATGACTCTGTGATAATCTCTCACTTCTGCAAGTGGAGAGGAGAGGAGCTGGTGAGGAGAGATGCTATGCTGGACCTTATTCTCACCAGCAAGGAGGAAGTGACCATGAGCTGACGGAGTTTGATATCCTCAGGGCCGTGAGGATGGTGCACAGCAAGCTCAGTACCTGGGACTTTGGGAAAGCAGACTTTGGGCTGTTCAGGGACTTGCTTGGTGGAATATTTTGAAATAAAGCCCTGAAGGAAGGAGGGAACAAAGAAAGCTGGTTGATAATCAACTATCACCTACTCCAAGCTCAGCAGCAATGGAGCCAAGTAAAGGGGAAATTAGGGAAAAAGTTCCAGGAGACCTGCATGGGTGAAAAAGGAGCCCCTGGACAAGTTCAAACACACAAAGGAAGCCTACAGAGGTGGAAGCAAGGACAGGTAGCCTGGGAGGAATACAGAGAGGTTAGCCCTGTGAATATTATGTTTGGTAGAGGTCTAGCAAGCATATGCAGTCACTGAGTAATGGACACCAGCCCTTTATGTAATTCAGGTTTGTATTTGGATTAGGAAAAATGGTTGTATAGCTCTAATTAATACATATAACAGTTTTTACTAGACCAGTTGCAGTAATGTTAACACTCCATAAGGAAAGACAGCATTAAAAATGCCCTCAAAATTATTATTACAAAAATTAAATCAATCATTTTTCTTTGGTGCTCTATTCACACTTCCAACCTATATGTCTCTAAGACCTGAGATAGGTAGAAACAGCTTTTCCCAAATAAGGAGATGGTAGGTTACCAATCAACATCCCAAGCTCTGTGGCAGGATGACTGTAAAAGTAGTGGTATATGTGGTTTATGGCTAGCTGAACTGCCATAAACATTTTTTTCTTTTCTCTCTCTCTTTTTTTTTTTTTTCCTTTTTCACCATCCTGACTTTCTAGGGATACTCTTCATGGCAAAGAAATCAGAACACTGATAGCTCACGAAAAGCCCCTCTGTCTTCTGCTTGAGGGAGAAAGACTTAAGAGAAGGCTTAAAAGAGTGAATATAATGCTAAAGAAAAGGGATGCATACCAAAATGTTCAGTAAAGCAGTCTTAACTCTGTTATTAACGATACTTTTCTGTAATAACTAGATAATTTACACTTCTGTGACTCCACTAATAACAATTATTGTTTTGTTTTAATTAGGTAATTACTGTTCAAATTAGATTAATATTAAACTCTTGCCTTTTGTACGTCCCTGCAACCATAGTAAGATATTTGGTGTAAGATGTACTGCATATGTCTAAAGACAGAATGTTTCTCAAGGCGTACGAAGGCCAGCTTCTCATCTCTATCCCCTGTATGCAAATAGCACCAAAATGCTCATATATACTTTAGGGCAGACTTTGTCTGAGACAAGTATATTCAGTTCATCCAAACCAGTACTGTAATGTAGTTCTCTGTTACACTCAAGTTTGAATCCAATATTTTAAATATGTTTTGTCCACTCTGTCAGTAGGACAGTCTGCACCTTATTTTCTCAGGGAACTGAATTCTTTCCCAGAATTTTGTAAAAGTTTGAGCTCAAAAATATTCACAAGGGTAATAAAATTCAAACTTTAGCTAAAACTATGGATCATAAAACCACAAGGGTGGGGGTGGTTTCATGTAGTGATTCAATTCCTCACTTCTGAATCTCTAACTAATTCCAGAAGGTATCTAAAATCAATAGTGCATGATTTAAAATACGGTTGTCTCTAGGTGCCTGGTTTGAACTACTCTAGTCTCAAGAAACAGATGCATATTTTACAGTCAGACTGCCATTGGATATAAACAGAAGATACCAAGGGAACAGTGATAGGAACTGCAACTTTCTCTTCTCTCACATAAACAACTTAAAAATGACCATGCATTGAGTTCCATCAACTAATCCACTGTTCATCACCTTTTGACAGTAGGTGGGAACTAATGCTGTGGGGAAAGTGTGTGGAAGAGAAACATTATAGGATGATTTCAATGGTACATTCTCTTAGCTGCTGTCAATTAGTAGTCAAGAAGATACTAGAACCTTATGATGCACCTGAACAATCATGAGTATTTTCTTACACATTTGCATTCTTCAACATTACACATTTGCTTTGATGCCTGCATAAGAGCCTAGCTTCAAAAGAATGCATGGAGTTCCCTCATCTCAAATACTCTTTAATTTTGGGAATAGAGTTCTATTATGTGTGAAAGATACCTAATTATTACCCTTTGGGTAAAGGTGGGTTAATCCTTTGGTTATTTGGACAAAGAACAAGTTCTTGTCCAATATAGCTATTACTCTTTAGGTAAATGTGGGTTACTCCTTTGGTTATTTTACAAAGAATAAGTTCTTGTCCAATCTTAAGAAAGAGCCTTTTGTTCTGAACATTTACTGAGTGGGTGCACCAACTGTGAAACATGAGGGAAACTCCCACTCAAACACAGAGTTCACTGACAAAATGTACTTGAATAACAATATTATGATTCAGCTGAAGTGTTTTTAAAGATCACTGTTTTAATGCAGGTTACTATTTAAGGTTGCCTGTGTCATCCTCTGAATGTTCCTAAAAATACTTGCCTCTCTTCTGATAAGTGTTAGTGAAATGGTCTTAGTCACAAATAAAAGAATAGGTATCTAATTTTTAGAAGGCATTTTTTGACATCTGTGTATTAAATTGATATGCATATCTATAAAAGGTTTACAAAAAAGAATGCTTTTTTAAAGAAAAAATTTAAATACAGAAATGATTGCTTCAGAAGCCTATCTCCTGACAATTGATCTGGTCTATATTCTTACAAATGAGGGTCTCCTTTTAAAAAGTTGACATATATTTAACTGTTATTAATTCTTTTATGGTTTTTAGATTTTCAAGAAATAAAAAGTTTATATTTTGAATGCATAAAAGTTAAATTAATTTTTAAAAAGAGCAAAAAGAAATAATTAAAATTTAAAAAGTAACATGAGCTACAAAACAATGAAAGACAACCATAAGGTGAAACAGTTGTACATAACACAACACCCTATGAAGTCAATGAGACTTAACATATTCCAGAAATTAAATGATGCTACAAGCATTCCCAGGCATTAGAACTTATTTGTGTATATTGTAAAGATGTTAGAATGGTCCCTGATACGATTTTGACACAAGCCAACTAACCCTATCCCAAAGAAATCCTGAACATGTTTCTGAAATTTGTGCTTCATGTTCAATAGTGGCTCACCTCATCTGAATTCCTCCCCAATCATGCACATACAGAATAATGTATTCACACAGAAATAAAGATAGAAATAAAGTTCAGTAAGAAGATAGGACAAACCATGCAGGGCTCAGACAGCTCAGTGTACTGATTAGCCACAAAGCTTAAAAATGACTAGACACTTTTGTTCCTCTATCTCCATTTTTCCAAACTTGTCCTTCCCTGATCTGTCCTGGTCTTTCCCATCCTCTAACCCTTTCCCTAGGAAACCCATGAAAAATCCTGTACAATCCCTAGTATTCCGATATCGTAACCTCCTCCCAGATTCATCACAATAAGTGCAGCATTTTCTCAGTTGTGATTTGAATGGCATTCTGGAGGCAGCTTCTTCTACTGGATCATCTTAGTGGGTTCTGGAATAACGACAATGACTTAATCATTCATCTTTGATGGTCTTAAGAGTAGTTGATTTTGGTTATCTGGTTTCCCCACTTTGTCATTTTCTCTCTGATCACTGTGTGGTCATTGGTTTCTTGTTTGTTTGTTTGATTTTTCATTAGCTAGACACCCTAATAGTAACATTTACAGTTAGGTGTTGGATAAATCCTGACAGTAACATGTAAAACAAACATCCAGATTAAATATTTTTCACTGTCTATCATAAGCCCCAAATGCAGGCATGTAATGATGTTTTCTGCAATACAGATCTGTATAGTCTTGATAATATAAAGGTAGAAGTGAATACCCAATCACTTCATTAAAACTAAAACTAATACTAAGACTTAGATTTCACAGCAAGTGATAGAAATTTTCTTTACTGGAATACTGAATATTATAGGTACAGAGACACAATGAAAAAATGATAATTTTATGGATTTGTAATTATATTATTAAAACACTTGAGGATAATAAAAATCTCCTGACTATGAATTATCAGTGATAGCATAGGGTTAAAATGTCTCTAAAATCGTGGTAGCTAAAGTAGGCCTTGGGAACTGGAGTGGGCATTGTCTTTACTGCATCATGTGAACCTCTACCTGTGTACCTACCTGTAGATTAGATCAGAAATGTTGTGGAAAAGAAGCGGCTTGGAGTCATGTTTGGGTAAAAACAGTATACATATAGTGTGGGAAGAGGGGCTTCAATAGAACAATATCCAGTTAATGATTAACATGTGATTATACAACAGTTATGTAAAGAAAGAGTATAAAATGTGTCTACCTCGAATCCATGTCGGAGTCAGATTTGGGGTTGTCTGTACCCCTGTCTCCCAGAGCTCTTCCAATAAAAGCACCTGCATGTAATCATCCAGTGATTATGTGTTTCTACGTTAACATCAGGATCACTTGCTTTCTGTAACTACTTTCAAGGTTTGTCCTCCCTGTTGAGAAAGTGTATTGTTATTAGAATGGTCTGTGAAGACAAATCAGACTGTAGCTTGCACATAGGGTACCCACTTCAAATAAACATAGAGTTCGAACAGAACTGACTTACACTTCTAGTTGTGCTTTGATGACAAAACACTAATTTTTAATTGTAACTGCATTTCAAAAGAAAAAGCTAAAGTCAGTCCCATCAAGCACTTTTTACAATGTAGATGGATTTTCTCATGATCAAGGCCTTTTTTTTCCCCAATTTTAACTCAATATTATTCAGCATTATATTTTCATTCTGCACTTTAAGTCTTTCTGACATACAGAAGCTACAAAGGAAAAATACTCATTTCTGTCTCTCTTTGGTAATAAGTCTCCAACATTGTTCTTGAGAATAGATTGACTTTATTTCTGAAATTCCATGGAATGACCTTTCCCTGTGAGAAACAGTTCTCCACCTTTGGCTAACCAAACATGATGACTGTGATGGTGGGAGCAAAAAATACTGTATGCCTCCTAAAAAAAACCCTAAACAACAACCTGAATTATTAGCACAGCTGTGTTTCAGTGATGTTGGCATCAAATTCTTTTTAACTTGTAGAATCTACTTACCCATTAGTGTTCTGTTCTCCCACTTCAATGAACAGTCTCACTCTACAGAATTGCTTAATATTGAAGAATCCAAGTCCATCAATTTCTGGATTGATTTATTTAATTTTTTTTTTAAATAAACACAAATCCACTCTATCTCTCAAGAACACTTCACAGTAATTGTATTTTTCATTACAGGAATAGTTTCTTTTGTTACTTCTGTACTTTAACCTACTTAAATACTTTCCACTACTTCATATTGAAATATGTAGAATCACATATTGGCATTTTCTAGTCACTAGACACTAATCTTCATTTGATATTATTGGTCAGCAGAGTTTAAAAATGGTGAGAAAAAAGTAGAAAAGAACACTCCAAGGCTGTTGTTTCTGTTGGCTACAGAGAAGTTAGCTCCTAGGAAACTCAGTTTCATAATAATGCACAGGGCATGCTTGTGCGTTCAGGATCATACCTGCTCTACAGTATGATGCTCTCTACAGAAAGCTTATTTGCAGTGCTAATATACAGGTCTGCTGGTTGTAAAGACCTAATCATGCAAACTCTTTATGAGGATGTTCTCAGTGTCTTCCTCAAACAGTGAAACATAGCCATTAACCCTTGATGGCATAACATTGATGAACAAGGCCTGGGTAACAGTGTGGACATTCATATTGATATTTTCCCCAAGACTGTAAAGTGGTACTAGTCACACTAAACTAAAAAGTCAATTCAGAATGTAGTATTTTTTCTTTATAATTTCTTTTATAACTTTGATGAAGCAAGAGGACAGATCTATATATCTTAATCAGGTAAACAGTTTCTCCTCAGTAGTTGAATAGATGTAGCCAGAATGACATAAGGTTTACTGTCTGAAATATTTTTTTTCATTCTGTTGACTGGTTTAAATAGCCTTCAATATTCTATAATTTTAAAAAGAAAATGTGATTTGAAAATATATTCTCTATCAGAGCATTAGCGTGCTTTTATACATTGTTTTAAAGATGGAAAAAAAGAAGATAACAGAGTCAGGACAATTCTATTTCCATGAATTTAAGAAGAATAAACTTGAATTCTGAATAAAGTTACTGAACACAAAAAACAAAATTAGAATTTCAAATCTGAAATTTTCAAGTCACTGTAATGTTCCAAACTTTTATTGACTTTCTATTTGATATATTTCTTCCACTATTTCTTCTTTTGAAACCTCAGCTATATTTTGCAAAACTTTGTAAACACCCTTATCTTAACTGGATGCAGTCAGAAGCCTTATGAAGTTTTGAAAAATAGATTTCTTTCACAAGTATTCCATGAAACCCTTAGAAAAAATTGCATAAAACTGGGGGCATGTTTAATAAATTATAGGTTGTTAATGACTTTAATCTCTCCTTATTTCTGTGTCCTGGATATTGATTCTGTAGGCTGTGATCTCTTTATTCAGTGTGCTATATGGTGCCAGAAGCCTTGGGATATTAAAACCATGGTGAGGAAAATGGTAAATGTTATGTGATCTTTGTGATCCATTACACAGATATCTATGATACGTGACTGTGCTACATATCAATGCAAAGCATGGATCCATTCTGTCAGCTATGGAAGAGTAAAACCTAGAAACTATATATTTTTAAATTATTATTAATAGCTGTTTCTCCTTGGTTTGCTTATTTTCCTTCCCAGTATAAAACCAGCTCACATTTTGACTTTGTAATATCTAATTCAAGTATTGGAAATCTTCTGAACTCCATTTGTTCATAGGTGATGAAGGTACAATATGTAGGTACAAGAAAGACAAATACCTGGAGTCTCAGTATAGGAGCTGAATAAAAATATGCTTTATACAGTGATCCAGGATGTTGTGGTTTTAGTAGAAGGGAGGGGGCCATAAAGATGGCTCCTGTGAGAAGTTTCTGGAGTTCTTCACCATTTCCAGCAGAGCCAATCTCTGATGGCTCTGAAGATGATGGACATGTCACTGGCCATGTTTGGGCCAATTAGAAAGGTTAGTTACGCCTCTGTGATGACATATTTAAGGAAAAATCAAAACAAAATGCACACACACGCAGCTGCTTTTAGTTAGAGAAGGAGGAGGATGTGAGAACATGTGAGGGAAAACAACATGGAGGCACCAAGGTCAGTGAAGAAGGAGGGAGAGGAGGTGCCCCAGGCTCTGGAGCTGAGATTCCTCTGCAGGCCGTGGTGAGCCCATGGTGAGGCGGGGTGTCCCCCCTGCAGTCCATGGGGTCCATGAGGGATGCAGAGCCACCTGCAGTCCGTGGGTGAGGTGCCAACATTGGAGCGGGAGATGTCGGAAGCCGCAGCAGCCGCAGCAGCCATGGAAGAAGCCGCAGGAGCCGTAGATGCCAGAGAAGCCGTAGCAGGTGCAGCCCAGTGAGAGACAGAGACTGAGATAAAAGTCCCGCAGTTTGTGAAGGAGGTGACCACGCTGAAGCGGGTGGATGTCGGAGGAAACTGCAGTCCAGGTGGGAGACCCGGTTGGAGAGAGAGGGGCCCCTTGCTTCCATGCTGGAGCAGTTTGTCCTTGGAGGACTGCATTCCGTGGACAAGAAAAACCACGCCACAGAGGTTCACAGAGAACTGTCTTTCGTGGGAGGGACCCCACGGCAAAAGCAGAGGAAAAAACTCCTCTCCCTAAGCAGGGGAAGAAGATCTTGGAAACGGACTGACCTGAACCCCCACACCCTGCCCCCCTTGCACTGTTGGTGGGAGGGAGGGAGGGGTGGGGAGTGGAAAGAAGGGTGTCTTTTAAAGGTTTAGTTTATTTCTCATATCCTCCTTCTAACTCAGGTAGTAATAAATTTTCACTTTTGCAACTTTTAAGCTGAGCCTGGTTTGTCCTTGGAGCGTTTTCTCCCGGTTCCTTATCTCAACTCATAGACCTCTGAGTTAATTCCCTTGGTTTTTTTCCCCTCTCCTTCCCTCATCTGCCCAGCTGTGGCAGGGGAGGGAACGAGTGAGTGGCTGCCGTGGGTGCCTGGCACTTAGCCAGGATCGAAACCACGACACAGGATAAGGCTCTAACATGATAATCAGACTGAATAAGGCCAGCTTAGAACCAGTAACAGAGTAAATGGTATGTTAGGATAATAGGGTGCTGACAGGATGGATGCCCTGCAGCTGAATCTCTCTTCTTCCTGGAAGATTTTGTAATGGAGAATTAAGCATTGTCTACCTCAGGCTTACTCAGTCAGAATGTATTTCTGCAGATGAAGCTGCTGATATGACAAGTAAAGGCACGGGGATAAGTCTTATAAAGCCTTGGTGCTTGCAGGCATGAGTCCCTGCACATAGAGCAGCAGGGTCAGTGCTCTATTGTCTAGACAGTAACAAATAGAAAAGGCTGTGTAGGTATAGAACAACAGTTGATAGAAAAATAAATCAAGCATTATACTGTAGGGTCTAGTGTTACTATGGAGAAAAAAGTCCCTTAAGGGTCTTCAAGGAAAAGCTTTGATATGCAAAACTCCTAAGCCTTTGGAAAGCATAATGCACTGAAAAAATGTACACACAGAAAAGGTCTGGTAGATTCATTACTATACAGGATCTTACTCACTAAAAGCGGGGTTAATAATAAGCAGAATACAAGTAAGCGGCAAATAGGAAAAAATGGCAAAGGTGACACAGTTACACATCTTCTAAAATTTCCTGTATGTGTTTCACACAGACAAGACAAAAATTACCCTCAAAAACAAAATGTATTTTAAAAGTTTTTGTTTAACAGGAGAATATGCCTTTATAAACACACTTCTGTTTCAAAACAGGTAGAATTCTGTGATTCATCTAATCTTAAAAATGAACTTTTTCTATGTCCCAGTTGACTAACTGGAAAATCATAAGCGTTTAATAAAAAAGATAGTGAAATAACCAATTATTTTACACTAATGCATCTTTATTTCTTGCTAGAAGTAAGTTGACATTTTTTAACTAAGCAGTTCTATGAACACTGGAACTAATGATGTGTGATTTTATGGATTAGCAATTAGCTGGTGATTAGCTTTGTGTCTGAGAAGGTGCAAATTACAATCAAGAGAAAATAACTTGTTCTTAATATTAGGGTAATTTTAAAAGGTCTCTCTGTTGGTTCTTGATTGTCCAGTAATGCCTGTGCTTACATGGTTTCCTTTACCATACTCAGAGCATACTGGCAGTATCTTTACTTGGTCTGTTCCATTCAGGAAAATATGTAAAAATACAATTAAAATGACAAATATAATTTTAATGTGATTTTATGAAATTGATGATAATTTGGAAGTTAAATGCTATCTCTCTCTCTTTCTCACATGCACACCATAAGCTTAAGCTAGAGGCCTTTCAATTTTTTTTTTAAGACAAATATATTGTCCATGGCCTTCTCTTACTTTAAAGGGTCTTCACAGACTTTCCCCATTCCACTTAAACCAGCTGATGTAATATTTAGAGCATTGTATAGATATTTTTTTTTAGATGCTAACAATCACTCTTAATGTTTCTCTAATACCTTTCTGTGGAGTCTTGTTTTTCTAACATGTTAGAAAGGATAGTAACCCGAGAGGTGTTCAGCCATCTCCAGGAAAGCAGAGCCTCATCGTGCAAAGTGATAACTTGGGAAGACAAATACCATCACTCCAAGTGACTTTCCTTCCTCTTTCTTCCCGCAGCTTTTATTGCTGAGCACCACATTGTATGCCATGGGACATCCCTTTGGTCAATTGAGGTCAGTTGTCCTGGCTGTGTCCCTTTTCAGCCTCTTGTGTATCCCCCGCAGTCCCTGCTGGTGCAGCAGTGTAGGGAAGCAAGAAAAGCTTTGCTACTCTGTAAGCACTGTTCAGAACTAGCTAAAACATTCCCATGTTTTAGTCACTGTTTTGATCACAAATCCAAAAGAACACCATAGGAACTACTATGAATAAAATTAACTCTATCACAACCAAAACCAGAAGAATTCAAGCCTTTGTTAATACTATTGTAATTTGAGACAGGATTTATATTACGGTGTGTCTTCTTTAAGAACTTAGATTTTAAATCTTTTTGTTTGTGGGTAAAACATTTCTGTATTAAACTGAGATGCCTTTTATTTATTAGTGTATCTGCACACATGTTATTATGTGAGTATACAGACAGCCATTTCAAGTGGTCTCTTCACTGTATCCTATTTTGCTCTTAGCAAAATTTGAAGTAAAAGCATGGAAAACCCCCTCATTTTTCTTAATTATCTGCTGGAATCTTCGTAGTAAACTATTCTCCTTCAATGTCTGGGAGGACTTTTTGTCATCTCTGATCAGGTGCTTGGGAGTGGATCTACTTTAATTTATTCTGGATTGTATAGATAATGTCTCATATGTTGTCTGAAATATTAAACTCAGCATATATTTTGAATTTCTTTTTCTGAAATTTCTTGTAATAGATTCTGGAGTTTACTGGAGAGTAGAATTTTTTTTGTGATAACAAATGCTAAGTATTATTGTTACTTTTCTATATGGAAGATTACAACAGTTTCAAATATGCCAGAATTTTGTGTAAGCTAGAACTTAAATGGGGATCTACCCAGATCTTTTCTTGCCAGTTAATATCTTGATGAAGACATAAGATATTTTTGTTGGATTATATGTACAATAAATGCATAATCAAATAAATTTCAAAGTGTTTATATATGACTTTATGAACATTAAAATATGTTCTTTAATCATTTTTCTATTTGGAGATACTGATTTTCTTTCTTTACACAACCTGGGGACTGTATTTCTTGTCTCTCCTTTTCTTTCTTATAGATAATTTTTCTTTAAAATTGCAAAAAAAAGTCTTCTTAAATATACCTATATGTATGTAATTTGAATAAAGTCTAGTATTTCTATGACACTGTGATTGCATCGAACGATTTGAACTTACTTGCTATGGTATTCTTCACATTGTCTATCTCTTTTTTACAGTTCTTGCTTTCCACATGAGAATTATGCTAAAAGTATGAATAATATATGCAATCTAATAGCAGCTTCCATGCTAAATTGTCATTGCCTCCAACTATGTTGCCTTCAGAATGTGTTAGGCTTGATATGGTTGTCCTCCACAGTTGTACACAAAGTTCCTTTTAAAGAGATGTGACATGGACAAAAGTGTTGGTTGTGATTACTGTGCACACTTTGTGGTCTGAAACAGGTATGTCTCAGGCATGTTTCTGAGCATATTTTATTTTACATTTCACCCTTAACAATAAAAAGAAATGTTTACTTTCTGGAAATAATGACCTTCTTATATAAGTTTTAGTTTCTAGTCATAGAAGCATAGTGCCTTCTCAAACTTGAGTTAAATCAAGATCATAATGTGGATTTTAATGGGTCTTTTTGTGTGGATTTTTTTTTTTTTTTTGTTAAAGATTTTTCAGTTCAACTTTTTATTTAGAAAAGACAGAGGGGAAACAATAATATTTTTTGAACTTCAGAAAGATCTCTTCAATTCACAGTATTGAAGTAAAAAAAAAAATCAATTCTAGAGAGATAATTTGTTTTAAAATATTGAGAATAAAAGAAGCACAATTTTTATGCTTTCATATACTTCCTACACATCTTTTTTTTTTTTCCCCAAAAGAGACTGGGCTAAATTAACTACAGCATTTTTAATCTATTCATATGTGTCCATACATAAGCCCCCATATACTGGGCTTCTTGTTTTCCATATAGTCTAATAAAGTTGTATGTTGTCTTGAACAATGTTCATTTTCTTTTTTTCTTTTTTTTCTTTTTAATGGTAAAAGGGTGAGATGTTGCCCTGAGTTTTGCAGTTTCTCAGTGTTTTTTCTTTCTGTAATACTTTCTCACATTCTTCTGTAAACATAGCCATGGTTTCTTAACAACTATCTATGTTTTCCTAAATTGTCTGTGTGTTTATCATTCCAGTATACTGGGTAGAGAAATATGATAGATTAATGCTTTGACCAGTGGAATTAAGAGGTAGTGATTTCTACCTCCAATCCACGGTGATTTGTGAAAACATATAAATAAAGGCAGAGGGTTCTGCCCTCTCTCTCTTTCTGCCCTCTCCGTCTGCTGTTTCAGTGTGGTCTTTTATTTAGCTCTCCTTTGGGCTCCTCGGCCTAGCCGGCCTGACCCAGTGCTACAGTTGTAAAAAAGAAACTTGCTTTCTTTTTTTCTGACACTGCAATACAAGCTGCTAACAATGAAAAGATATGACATTCACATTGCCATAAAAAAATATACCAACATCATGCATAATTCAAAATTATCTGTGAATGATATAAGGATATCAAAAAGGTTCTGGTTGCTCTTCTGTTAGAGTAGGGGAAGTCCATATATTTGACAGATACTTTGTCAAGGGAGATCAATGTCTAAGATTAAATGTCTCAGTGTCTGGGAGGACATTGAACTGAAAATAAGTAAGTGTATTTGTAGAGTAAATTTAGGCAGAAGGCTGTATATTTACACTGATCCACATGTAAGTACTGGGATGCATTCTCCTTTGATTTCTCACAAGTTCTAAAAAAATAATAATTACTGAAGATGATAATCATTATTAATGGTGCATTCAAATATCTTCCTGAAGTATCAGGAGTGGTGTGACCAAGGATATTCTGAGATAAAAATGAAACTTTAAAATGCACACAAGAGATAGAAGTATAAAAAATTGCAGGCAATTTTCACTTGCATTAATCTAAGATGACATCTCCTATTACTGGTGCAGCTCTGCTGTTGGCTGATAAGAGGGTTGCTGTGACCTTACGAGCTAAAGCACACAAGTCAAAGTGGAGCAAGTATATTGAATATTTTTCAAGTAGAGGTTACTAAAACTTACATACAGGGAAATCTTATTAGTGTTAGGGAATATATTAACATCTTTGTAGTACAAGTGATCTTTGATGGTCAGTGATGTTTCTTTTCAGTGCTTTTGTGTACTTTACACCTTGCTTCAAATTGTGGGATTTTTTTGTTGTGTGTGGCTCATAGGGGTTTTTTTGGTTATGTGTTTGGTTTTTTGGTTGGGTGTTTTTTGTTTTTTGGTTTTTTTTTTTTTTTTGGTTGGTTGGTTGTTTTTGTTTTGTTTTATTGTTGCTACTGGATTTGGGGATATTTATCTGAAAGCCAATATCTTATCATGAGCTTTGTCCCTCCAGAATGAATATGAAATTTCTTACCTTTTTTCCTTTTAGAGTGCAGTTGCCACAGATAGGCATTACCAGTGAGTTAGCCATCTATCTGAAAGTCTTGTTTTCAGAATTTGAGGTGCTCCTCTCATGATTCTTTCGAAGGATGGTGCCTTTTTCTCTTAGAAAAGAAACACACTGGTTTCAGCCAGCTGAGAAGCTAGTCCTTTGTATGTGGGTTTTTTTCTTTATCTGTTATATCTATATCTATGTCTATGTCTAGTTTATATCTATATTTATGTCTGTTTGTAACCACATATCTATGTCTGCACAGATGCATGCATGAAAAGGCACAGAGCAAAATTGTGTTTCTGTGAAAATATAAGGTTGTGGTTCTATAAAAATGTATTTTTTATGGCACTGTTGTTTACATAAATATATGAAAACCATCTCTGTGCATTCATTACTTTCATTCCAGTCATAAATAACCTCAAAATACCAGGATAAACTTGCAAGCCTTATCTTTTAAAAAGGAAAAAAATCCATAAAATTTTTGCAGAGAAATTTCAAAGATCAACATTCGGCTGCTTGATCATAGCCTTGCCTTCAGTAAGAAAATTTCCATTTATCTGCATGACTTGTTGCTCAGATGATGAGCAAAAATATCTAAACAATAATAACTAAGCAGCTAGTGTGCACAGACTACCAGTTTGTTGATTCATAATATACTTTATTGCTTTTGAAGCATCTTGTACTTTCCACTGGAGAAGTCCCCACTAAAACTGAGCCACAGTGTGAGACAATGCAGTTTGTTTTGACATGCGTGATCCCCACTAGTAACTCCGAATGGTCTGAATAGATACTTGAGGAATGAAAAGGGTGTTGATACTACCCAGACTTCAGCTATGGGCTGGATGACGTGGTGCTTAGGTCAATGCATTTTTTGTACTTGTCTGGCTACGCTAAAAGCGCAAATATAACATGGAGGAAGCTGACTGTACAAGTTGTCCTTCGCCTTCAGACAAGGTGAACTAAAGAAGGAAAGTGCCTTAGTGATAGTTGTTCCTACAGAAGCCCCAGGTTCTCCTGGAGACAAGAACTGCAATAAATTGTTACAGAATTGCTTTTCATTCCTTGCATAACACTTGTATATTTGTTGTTCCTCTGGTACTTTTCAATTTTTTTTATTTTATTTGTATATCTGTGTAAAAAACGTCTTTAACCTACTTCTCACCAGTCATCCATGGGCAAATTGCATGTGCAGAGCTGAAATCCTGATGTCAGGAGAAAAGATTTAAAAATAAATTTAAGCACATAAAACCTTTTTAATGTCAGTTTTAAATCTTAAAAATAATAATTGCATAGGAATGGCTGTCTAGAGAATCAGAAACAGATTCACGTCTCAAAACTCCCAGTTTTCATGAAACTGATAAGAACTTCTTGCAAGATAAATCATCTGGTTCTTTCAATTATTACACTGAAGAACATTCCTATTCTCAATTGATTGAGGTGGCATACCAGTAACTTTAGAAACCAAAGCACTTTTTAATGTGAGGGAAAAATTAGCTGATGCTTTGAAACAGGATCAAGTATCTGGAGATGACTTTGGACCTTAGGGCATTCCAGAAATCCTCTATTAAGACAGTATACAGCTGCCTGTATGAAATAATGAAAAAAGCATGCAAAAATCAGTAGGGAAAAGAAAAAGTTTATGGTTAGGCTGGCATGGAACTGGACATTATGACATCACCAATACAGGAGAGGCACAGGAGAAATTAAAATAATTTTCAGGTTTTAAATGGATTCTATTCCCTTGTGCCTCATCTATATCTCACGGTTTCCTAAAGTTTGTCAGCTTGTTCTACAACATTTCTGTTACCCCCCTAATTTAGTTCTCAAGTATGAGACTCAAGGATGTGATCTCTAAGGAAAAGCATTCAATAAATAATGTAAAAACTCCAACTCCTTGGAATGCTTCCTTTTTTTTTAGGGTCATGTCAGAAGGAACTCCCCACCTGCCCCTGAACTGAGAGTAGTCCTGAAAAGTAAGTCAAGCTGTAAAGCACATCCTGGAATAGAAAATCATTTCAACCTCTCCCCCTTCAAATAAATTAAAAAGGATTTTGTCTGCAGCTGAAAATGTCATTATCATCAAAGTCTTATTCTGACACAGCAGAACAAGATCAATTTCTCAGAGACACTGCAGTAGGTTGACTGCCATATGTGATTCTCCCTTCCCCCAAAGCTGCAAGCAACCCTTGACAAATTCACTTTACTTGCTTGTGAGAGAGGGGGAATGTTATTGCAGAGCAATATTTAAATGTATTGCTAAAATAGACCCTCAAGTAAAAAAAGGAGCCCTTCTCTAGTAATCACTGAGAATGACAAAAAGAACCTAATTCTCAAAGACATAAGGACAAGAAAAAAGCAGACGACAGTAGGAAAAGAGAAAGGAGAGCAACTCCATTTCTCCACAAATATGAGTATGTGTGTGAGTGCACACACACAAATACAGATTTCCTTTTGGAGATTTGCAGCTTTTTGAGGGTGAAAAAGAAGAAATAAAAACCCACCACTTTTTATTATGTCAATGCTTTCAATATTTCATCTGCTTTAAAACATTTGTCTCATATTCTGAACACTAATTCTTTTGCAAGAGATCTTCTGAAAGATTTCTGAAGGGAATTATTTTCACCAAATCGTGCTTTATTGCATTCCATGACAAGTTTTCATGTGAAAGATTTCTTTTTACATTGAAAATGTGTTTCACATTTTAGTCTGCATTGTTTGTACATTTAAACTTGGATTTCAGAAGGAACTAAGTACTTTAGGTACCAGGTCCTACTGAAAAATGGACCCTTAGGTTAAAATTCTTAGCATGTTCCAGAGAAAAGGTGTCCAGCTTGCTTAAAGTCGTATCTGGTAGATGAAAATATAAGGTGGGAAGTTTATTTGCAAATGTTCATGTCTCAAAAGCTGAGGCTGGGAATATTTCTGGAGTAACTCAGGGATAGAAAAGTGGCTCCCTAGAACCTGTGTAGTTCCATGGTGACACAGGGCATGTCTCTGGCTTCCTGAGCGACCTGAATACATCAGTCTCAGCAGTCCTTTCTGTTTAGCTTTCTCTTATATTAACAACACAAGCCATAATGAATCATGCAGTACAATGTGTAACATCCTTGGTCTAATGATCTGTGAATATAAATCTCTTTTTTTGGCAAACCCTATGTCAATTAAGAGCCAATTAAGTCAACTGGTGGACTATGGGATGCTTTAATTATGTGTTCATCGTTGAAGGCTGGCAAATTGCCCAAAACTTGTTCTTGTTCTTCAGATTTTACGTAGATGCATTTGTAGAAATCTTTCTTGATATTAAATATATCAAATTTGAGGTGATGAGCTTGGATTATATAATATGCACTTATTTTTTAAGAGAACTTTTATTTTTCAATTTCCCTGTCAAAGTTGTTCAAGATAAATAAAATACACTGTGTGGCATTGTAGCATGACATTTTTTTTGGTAGATTAAGTAGTACTGATAGTTCACTAGCTAGTGTTGTATGATGTTAATCTATTTTGTGACATGCTAAGGGTGCAAGCATAAGACAATAGTATTAAGGGTGAACTTTACCCTTAGGAGTGATACATATCAGAGATTTCATCATGATTCACTTGACATTTTTGTTTAATTGTCTGGACTTTCTTCTACAAACATGGATTTTTGGGGGAAGTGTTAATAAATTGGACTCTGGTCTGGTTAATAAATAAAAGCAATTAATAAAAGTGTTAATAAATTAAAAAAATAAGCAAACAATGCTTGTACAAAAAATGGTGTTGTGGTTTTAGTAGTGGAGAGGGGGCCATAAAGATGGCTCCTGTGAGAATCTTCTGGAATTCTTCCCAATTTCCAGCAGAGCCAATCTCTGATGGCTCTGAAGATGATGGACATGCCACTGGCCATGTTTGAGCCAATTAGAAAGGTTTGTTATGCCTCTGTGATGACATATTTAAGGAAAAATCAAAACAAAGTGTGCACGCAGCAGCATGTAGTTAGAGAAGGAGGAGGATGTGAGAACATGTGAGGGAAAACAACATGGAGACACCAAGGTCAGTGGAAAAGAAGGGGGAGGAGGTGCCTCCAGGTGCTGTAGCTGAGATTTCCTCTGCAGGCCGTGGTGAGCCCATGGTGAGGTGGGGTGTCCCCCCTGCAATCCATGGGATCAGCAGGGAATGCAGAGACATCCACCCATAGTCCATGGATGAAGTGTGAACATTGGAGCGGAAAGATGCCAGGAGCCGCAGCAGCCATGGATGCCAGAAGAAGCCGCAATAGCCGTAGATGCCAGGAGAAGCCGTAGCAAGTGCAGTCCAGTGCGAGGCAGAGACTGAGATTAAAGTCCCGCAGTTTGTGGAAAAAATGACCATGCTGGAGCGGGTGAATGTCGAAAGACGCTGCAGTCCAGGTGAGAGATCCAGCTGGAGAGAGAGGGGCCCCCTGCTTCCATGCTGGAGCAGTTTGTCCTTAGAGGACTGCATCCCATGGACGAGTAAACCCATGCCACAGAAGTTCACAGAGAACTCTCTCTCGTGGGAGAGACCCCATGGCAAAAGCAGAGGAAAAAACTCCTCTCCCTAAACAGGGGAAGAAGATTCTGGAGATGGACTGACCTGAACCCCCACACCCTGTCCCCCTCGTACTGTTGGTGGGAGGGAGGGAGGAGTGGGGAGCGAAAAAGAACAGTATCTTTTAAAAGTTTCATTTTATTTCTCATATCCTTCTTCTAACTCTAGTAGCAATAAATTTCACTTTGCAACTTAAGTTGAGCCTAGTTTATCCTTAGAGTGTTTTCTCCCAGTTCCTTATCTCAGCTCATCGACCTTTAGGTTAATTCCCTGGGTTTTTTTCCCCCTCTCCTTCCCTCCTCTGCCCAGATGTGGCAGGGGAGGGAACGAGTGAGCAGCTGCCTTGTATGCCTGGCACTTAGCCAGAGTCAAACCACGACAAATGGTGTCATTCATATGCTTCAGAATAATTAAAGAGCATTTTGTTACTCAGAAGAGAGGTGTTGATCCTAAGAATAGAAATACTTAGAAATAGATTGGTCAGGTTTTCAGAAAAGTAATTTCATCATTTGGCAGGATACATGATTTACCCGACTTGCAAATTCTTATATCTTGACTGTAATTTCTTATATCCAATCTGTTTTAAATTATTAAGATAATATTACAGTCTTGGTAGTGACAGTTACACTTTATTATCTCTTGGGATTTTAATTGTTTGATATTGTAATACGTAATTAAGTCTGAAGAAGGCATATTTGTTTAATGATATTTATAGCTGCTAAATCAAACTTCCGTATCATTTTCTCACTGATAAAACCTACTTAGCAAAGAATTTTAAAAAGAATTTCACTAATTCTTTAATGAGATTGTATCTGAATGAAGATTGTATTTTTTATTTATTAAAAACCAGATTATTAACAATCATGGATTTTTGGTCCTTTTTTCCTGTCTGAAGCTACGTTAGTCTCCATAGTTTTTACTCTCAGCAGGACTTATTAACTCAAACACAGAACTGTGTTAACATAGCTTCTAGTTTACAGCTGCATCCTGTCTGGACAGCTCAGAGTAACTGAGGGAGAACTTATTTGCATCAGACTGAAAAACAGTGAAACTAGAAGAAACTTGTCTTTGATCAGCAGTAACCCTGAGCAAGTTACTATTCCTGAAACTGGAAAATCACAGTTTTTCATTACTTTATAGTATTTTTATGTTTCTATCAAGTCTTTTTTATGTTGTTTCATGCTTGATTACAAGAATAAAGTGATTATACTATGTCATATTGAGAGAGTTGACATTTTAAAACATTTTTTCTGAGAAGGTAAATGTAGAGCAGAAATGTTATTTGTAGCTCATAAAACCAGATTTTGTAATCTTCCAGTGTTGAAAGTGCACTCAGTGTTGACAAATGCACAAGCTAAAGGTTGATTAATTTTCAACCGATGCATGGGAGTTATTTTTCTTGAAACTATATTGAAAAGAAACTGGATACTGGGTGTATCAAGGCTTCAGTGGAATATGCTAGAAATGTCAGAGCTGAGGAAAGACTGTAATTCATGGCTGGAATAAACAGCCTATTATTGTCCATGAAAATGATGACTATGGAGTGTACTTCTATGGAGACTGAAATTATTTCAATAAATATTTATATATTGAAAACATTTATACTTCCTGTTTAACTTTAATAAACTGTTGCAAGTCAGTTTCATATTTCTGCATTAAGATGTTTGTACTATATACTATACATATATATATATATATATATTCACTTATACACACACACATGCCAATATATGTTCGTTCTTATTTTAAAAATTTTCAAAATGCTTTGGAAAGGTGAACATATTTACAGCAAATTTCTCTGTGTTCCAGTCCAGTTCTTGATTTCGCAGTTCTACTGTGATGCACAGACCTGATGCAGTCTCCAGGTTACTCTATTGACTAACCCTTAAAACAGTGACATTCTTTTTAGCTCTAGACAGCTCACAAATCTATGTATTGATAACACATAAGAGATGATGCAGAATAAAGTGAAAGTATTAGTAAATAGGCAGGGGATAGTTTGTGGTTTTCACATCTAAACCACGAGACATTTTGACTGCCGAATGCAATGCACTGCCTGAAAATTATTAAAAAATAATAAATTATTAATTGTTCCATGCCACCTGTTAAACTACTATTTTGAGATTTTTATACAAATACTACTGCTTTGTAAAGAAGTTGATTTTTAAACCCACTGTATCTGCTGAGGATAGAAACTTTGGTTATTCTGAACTATCGGTGAGTATTTTGTGCAATTAAGTGATTAAAATTAGTTTGTTTAAATATTAGAAGTCCAATTTGTGACAAATACTTCTCTTTCTGCTGCATGGTCTAGAAATGAATCTTGATAGAGAACGTGAAATCTATAAATAGTTATATTAATGCTGTCTGTCATTGGTACGTCTGTAATTCCTGTTCTAGAAGTGATACATTGTCAATACAGGTTGTGGGGAATGATGTTGTTAGAAGATTCTTGTGAGAGCAAGGTTAATTTCGTGTTTGTGTCTCTAGACATTCAGATTACAAAATGCTCATCTGTTCTTGTATATATTACCTGACTTGAGAATAATTTTTGCAGGAGAGAGAAAGAAATGAGAGAGATATTTATTTGTGTCACTTTACACCAAGTCTGGGAAGAACAGGAACACTCAGAGGACAATTCTGTAATGAAATGTACACTAAAAAAATACTAGTTTTGCCTCTTTTTCTCTGCAGATCATAAATCGATCTTATAGGGGCTAGCTCACGCTTAAGTGTGATGATGGAGACAGCCAGGAGTGAGGTAGACAAAAAGTCACAACCACATGACTCACTGATATACAATCTAGAATCTCTTTGCTCAGCAGGATGAGATCAGTGGGTGGATATCAATTTCACTTCTAGAATTTCTATTCTTTCCACCTCCAACTCAAACACTTCAGGGACCCACAACATCCGATCTGTCTCTGACCAATGCCACGGATGTAGGGGAACGAGACGTTTTCCCTGGTCAGAAAACTTGTTAGGTCCTGGATGTTCCTCTAAAGGCTTAACCTTGATCTCAGCCTTCTACACAGCATCAGATGTCTAAAATGTCTCTGCCTGCTCTCTTCAGAGGCCATTTTTAAAAATAATTTATTGCTTTCTAAAGGAGACTTTTAATAAACTGGCCACAGCTTTGCTAAATCACACAGCTGCAAACCAAACTTTTGGACTTTCTCGATATCTGTGTCCAACCCAATTGTCCCCAGGGCTGTTATTGCCCTGTCCCAAATATGTTCCTATAGTGCCAAGTTAGGAAGATCCATGAAACAAAGTTCATCTATTGGTCTTTTTTTTGGTTTGTTTTTCTGGTCATACCAAGTAGATTATTTAGTTGGAACTAAGGAGATGTACTCAAGGTTTGGTTTATCTGGAAAGTGTTTGAGTTGCTTTCACTCTGTATCTGATGTCTAATTACTAATTAATATTGTTGGTAAATAATATTTAGCACTAGTTGAGATGAATCTCACTACCACTGTCAATAAACATACATAATTGTAAATAAACTGCTAGAAAATAGATGGATGAATTAGCTTAAAATGGCATTTTTAGGAGAATATGACATGAATGCATATTAATACATATAAATACATAAATAACATAAATAACAAGCTGGTAACAGTAAAGCTTATATAAGTACTAAAAGTTGGTGATAAAGGTTGTATATCTCCTCAAGTCCTGTCTTAACTAGTGCCTTGTGGATATCACAGAAAGCAGTTCTCTGTGATGAGGGATGCTTTTTCAAACTGTATTACTCATCAGTCCCTATTCACCTTGTGTGTACACAATAATGTGGATATTAAGGTGTCAGATGACTAGGTTTCCCTACTGCTTAGAATTACTCCTTATTTTTCAATATTTAAATTTGTTGAAGCACCGAACTTATAAATGTTCTTATTCTTCTTGAAAATATATTCTATTTTCACATTATCTTTTCAGTAATGATGAGAAGACAGTAATAATACTTAATACCTGGAAATACATGTATGTATATTATATTTTCCTGTATTTTTTTCCTGCTTACATTCAGTATTTCCTCATACAGGAAATCTCTCATACTATGAAGGCATGGAAATTTTATTTCACAATGCAAACTTAATTATGAATCCCTTTTGTAAATAGGATGTTTCTCTGCTTATGAATAATGTTGCTATTCATTTATTTATTTAATTGCAATGTAGAAAATCATTTCACAAATAAAGGTATTTAAAGTGATTTACATTTGTTTTGTAACCCTATAAAATTACAGACAGGTTATAAAAAAAATATTGTTGCAGGGGTAAATTGCTTTTTCTGTTAAAAAGTTGTAGCAATACCATGAAAGGAGGAAGTGAGATCATGTCTCTTTACAGCTGAGTTGGACAGCAACATTGCAACATTTTCTGTGGATTGAATATACTGCAATGAGTTTCTGTAGTAAAGCTGTCTTCCTGGCTCCTCCCATGCAGATTTTCCTTTCAGAGTTCTTTCACTTTTTATAACATTCATACAGAATTATAGGTTGAAAAATTGAATTTTTAAAAAATTAATTAATATGTTTCTCCCTCCTTGTAAATTCTTAGTCAACATCTGTGAAAGTATTTCTCATTTTTCTTATGTTTCCTTTCTATGTGTCATATATATCTGTTTGCATATATATCTATATTTAATCAGAGATGCTGTTTTTCTGTTGTTTTGGTTTGGTTTTTTGGTAGAGATATTGCATAAGTGGAACCATGTGAACCTATGATCAGATCAGATATCAAGTAAAATCTGTCTAGACACAGAGACTGTGTAGCTTGTTTACATAATAGACAAGAATGTCAATGCTGACATAAATCATGTTTATGTTTGTTTAACTGTAACTTTACTGGTTATATGGCACATGCCTCTGCTACTCTGGGATATTGACATTTATTGGTAGACTGACAGTAAATAGTAACTCCCCAAGTTGCTTTTTGAGGTCGATGATATAAGAAATAAACTTACAAATTAAGACTCTCTTAGTGGGGCCTGAACTCAGTTAATGGATACAGTAGCATGTAACAACAACTTTAAGGAATGTAATAAATTGCATTGAGTATTAACAGTGAAAAACATGAATAATAATTAGCAGTTAGCATTTGCAGTAGATATTGCATCCATGTGACACTTCAGAGACTTTAAAAGTCAATCTGTATTTCACACTAGATGAATTATATTTTTATTTCAGGCAATGACATTATTATGCCTACAGGCATTCATCAATCATCCCCTGACCTAAAAGTCATGGATCACTGCTATTAGGATTTTATTAAATTGGTAAAGAGGAACTCTGAACTTTGAAGGAGATTACATTTTACATGGAGAAAGATAATATAATAAAGCAAAACATTGCTATCAACAATAAATGAAAAGTGAATATACATTTGAAGCAAAAATCCAATGAAAGGCAAAACTGATGCAAATAATATAGACTACGGGCTGCTTTTTCTTATTTATTTTATGTTTATTTCATTTCATTAGCTAACACAAAGCTTTCAAGGATTTTAATGTCTCACCTAGGATGTTTAAACCATCTATTTTTGCTTATCTTTTAGTACAAGTGAACTAGCAGTATCTCTTCAGACAACAAAAGCAATAGCAATTCAATTAATTTTGTTACATTTTGCAAGAAATGTTTACATTTTTGCTGGCTAACTAAATGGTTATAAACTAAGTTACAAATATATTAATATCCTATTCTTGCATTAATTTTCTGCTCAAAAAAGTGTTTTGATGAAATGTGCATCTAAGCAAGATTTATAGTACTAAGGTTCTATTACATGTTTTGTATTTAAAATAAATTATTACTAGTCTCATATTGTATAACCAAGAACTAATTAATATGTGTGAGAGAATAAACTTGAAATTTCTTCCTCCTCTTTTCTTATACCTTAATTACCCAATAAGAAAAAAAACA